>DWEE01000719.1:0-15665 GCA_018245755.1 Parelbella macleannani | reverse complement strand
ATGGCAATAGGCTCACCACCTATTCCATGGGACTTAAACGTAACTGGTAAAACGTGGGAGTGTACTACACTCCTCTGTCTACCCCTTCGGGGATTACAGGCGTGATATTACCTTTTTTCTGATTCAGCATAACGGAAACTACATAGTAAGTATTCGTTTAGATAAAACATTAAATTTAGATTGGTTAAAAATCAAATAAAAAATCATTCAGAGTTGTAAAATACCTAGGTAAAAGGAAACTTTTGACGTCATATCCGACAACCCAACAGGGTGCAACCTTATTGAACGTGTCAAATAAATATGGACAAGGTAACAGGTTTGCAATAATTTTATTTTCTTCCAGAATTTCGCAAAAATAGTATATTCAAACAATCTTTGTAGAGTTAGGAAAATGCAATAATATTATGCCCGAACCGGGAATCGTATCCAGAACTTCTTGAGTAGTGCGAATGCAACCGCTCGATTAATGAAGCAGTAAAAAGCTGTTACTTACACATTCACATTGGCGGTAATTCTATTTCTATAACCAATAATCAAACTTTGTTTTAGATTGCTCCAGGCACATTACTGTTCCAGAGGAATAAATTAGAATTATTACCACTCAGGACTACTAGCAAATCCTCTAAGCCAAACAGTAGAGTAGTAATGCGAGAAGTGCTCTCCAACGATAGAAATAGGGCGAGTGCTCATGAACAACCATGGAATCGAGAAACTTAAGCATTGCAGTGAAACTATCATAATTGTGGAAATTTTCAATATCAGCACAAATTCTCGGAGCACCTGCTTTAAATTATCTCTTGTTAGATTCGTCTGTGAAGTTTTCGACAGTCGTTCCAGGGGCGGGCTCTAACGAAGCGCTATTGACTAGCGCTCGTTGATTTCCGCCCTGACTTGTTAATCCATGCATTAAAATTATTACCTTCGAATATTTTCATTAAGCAAAGCCACGGAGCTAGAAAATTCATTTGCAACGTTATATGGGTTTTAGTTAATAATCGTAGACGGCGGGCAGGCGACGTCAGGGAGGCAGCTGGCCAACCCAGTTTAGCCGCGCTAAACGAGATCAACGGAGAGTATCGCAGGCGTGTCGGATAACATGTATACGGTGTGCTGGGGAACTACCGCCGCTACGTCTATTTCTGTTGGGGAGCTGTTGCTTTGAAAACAATTTCTGTTTCAATTTGAAGGGCGTGGTTTTCGTTTCACGTGTACACCGGAGGCGACCATCTCAGAGATAATTATCCTATAAGGAATAGAAACGACCATGAAGTTTTGTATGGATTTTCCTCACTTTTGAATGTAGATTTTTTTTAATTATATTTATGTAACTGGCAATACGAGACTATAATACATTTTTGGGTGTTACCCTCATAAAAGTAATTTAGGTTCTGAATTTGATCCTGAGTTTAAACGACTTATCTGATCAGCCTGTAGTGGGACAGATATTATTGCTAATTCTACCCATTACTAACATTTACTAACACGGTTATATTAATAGCAGTCCCAGTCCTGTTATCAGGTAATATTAACTAAACGACTTATTAACAGCTAATAGTACCTGAACTGACTGATATTAACAGTGCTTATTGTAAAGAGGCTATTCGTGTCTTTTTCGCTTTATTGCTACATTTTTAAAGAAGAAGTCTTTCTAATGGAAATCTTAACGATTTCGTCAATATGTTGAATAAGTTGAGCCAATTAACTTTTATGACACTGTTGACTCTCTGCTAAGCATCACCATCATATGTGTTTCTCGTTCTGCAATTCTATTAATTCTAGAGGTTTCCGTGCCGTCTATGGCCGTGCGGTTTGATTGTATCTCCCTGCAGACACTCTTATATGATAATTGAATGCACACCTAACTGATTTGTAAGTAGTTATTCTTTAATATCATTTTAAAATTGAATATTATTAAACTTGCTGCGCAGCTAGCGATAATGTAACTGAAAGGGATGAATTACTGATTATAGTTTTGTGATCGTCAATAGACGTGGGCCTATGAAACATAACAAAGTTAACTGTCATTGCTTAAAAATTAAGCTGCAAGAGATTTATTTGTATTGTAACAAAATAAAACGAATTTGTAAAACGCAATAATTGCTGCTATTATCAAAATTAAAGCATACAAAGTACATAAAGTGTATTAAAAATGTACTTAAATCGGGCACAAAATAAACGTCGCAACTCAAAACCGAACGCAAATTAAAAGCGGCCGGCTATATATCAAAATACATTTGATTCCGCGCACTCCAAATTAAATCTCGAGTATTACAGTACATCATAAAGTAGCATGTTAGGTACCCGTCGAACAATTTAATAACATTGTAATGGACGGTGGAATTGTTCGGGCGTTGTATTTAATTAAGCCCAGCCCTTTGTCGACCCTCTTTATACCAATCCCAACGAGTTTTATCACGTGTATTATTTCTAGACTGAAATTTTGTAACAGATTATGTCGTTATTAAAATTTCCAGATGTATTGAACAGCGAATGAGACTAAAATGCAGTATGTTAGTAATAATGGTACATATATTTGATTAATATTAGATTCTCGACAGATCCTGATCAGTCTTATTCGTGAATAGTTTAAACTGGTCTTATACTGATTTTAAAACTAAAATACCTTATACCATTTAATTAATATCATTAATTACAAAAAAATGGTATGGAAAAGCTTACAAAATAACATGAAAAACTGTTGATTATTGTGTAAATATTTCATTTCGTATTCAATTTCTTTTTAAAAAAGTTATTCACACATCATCATTCTAAAATCAAATACAGAAAAAAGTGGAACAGACTTCACATCACAATAAAAACATGTCATGTGTATAGAAAAGCTAAAAGATTAAGCTCGGGCTCGTCAGTAAATCCAAAAGAACACGTTTTGTCACATCTCGTCGTTTCTCCCTTTGCGCATTTCATCTAGCTGTCAAATTATTGAATCCTTGTGGCAACCCGACACCTGTGTCTTAGATTACGACAAACCTCGATGTATTTGGGCCGCGCGAATAAATTGGAAAAAAAGGTGTACCTTCGTCACGAAATGTTTATTTCTTTCATTGCTGTTTAACATTGTTATTAGTTGCTATTATGAAAAAAACTTAAGTAGCGGATGTAGAAAGAATAAATGACACTAGGAAAACTCTGGATTAAATTCAGGACCTAAATTACACTTTGAGGGATACACCCAAAAATGTTTTATAGTGATGTATTTCCAACTATAAATATTTTTTAAAATTCTAGCTTCAAAAGTGATGAAAATGCACACAGGCTTTAACACTCGTTTTTATTCCTTATTGGATCACTTCACAGTGTTATTTCAAATAGTCGAACTTTTCATTGTTTTTATCCCTATCTATTTCATATTTAGAGAATAAATATTAAATGTTATTTTAGGGGGTGTCCATGTCATGTAATGTCAGTTGGATCATATTTTTTTCTTAATTAAGAGAATAAACGTAAAACTTCAGGTGTACAATTTCCAAACCGAAGATATTTCAAACAATCCTTTAACCCCTGTTAATCGGACGAATTAACAAATTTTCGTTTCCAGTTTCCCCTAGTCTATGTTCTGCGCATATGAATAAGTCAAAACATTTTATTTTTTGCTATATATGAATTGCCGCATACAGATCTGACAGGCATATTGCAATTTTTGTGTTGATTGACATCTGACGTGACTTTCTCTCGTGTATTGAATGTGAATATTTATTCATTTCGAGCTTTGCCGACTCATCTGAGCCTACGGTCAGCTCCTGTGAGTTTTTAATAAAAAACGCCGAACCTAACCTGTGACGTGAAACAAATATTTTTTTCATTTTTACTGTTTCTAACGGTGACACAGCATTCAAAAGAAATAACTTTATGCTGTCAACAAATGAATTTAAAATCGTTCAATATTTCACTAGTCTGTTTTTACTATTTGTTGTAAAAATACTAAGAACTATTCGTCTGCATACAGTATAGTAATACGAAACATATACAAACAAATGCATTATTTGAAACCGCCATGCGTGTATGAAGGAGAGCACAAAAGTTATTCGGTATTAGGTGCTCTCTGCCTATCTCGTAAGGGACCTGGCGCGATGATACACTAGTAACAATGATGGTATGCAAAAAAATCCAAGTAGTAGTAGTCCAAAATTAAGTACGCGTCACAAAAACGCAAGAAGTAATCACAAACAATAGTGCTTTACTAATCGATAACCACGCCTCTCATTACCTTCCGTCGTTAGTCCTAATTGGGGATCTCTCGGGAATCACTTTGGTAGTTTCCTAAGTGAAGATCAATTACTGGAAATCGAATAAGGACGGGCTTTGCGGCATTCAAATCTTACACGCTTAGTTACCGAGTAAGTTAGACGATGGTTAGATTTGATATGAGCGGCACTTACGAGTGATTATGGTGATTTAAATAAGCTCAAAATATGCCCCTGTCTTGTTTTGTCATATTGCGATTAATATTCCCCAGCTCAAAAATAAAAATATAGGGAAATTTTCTGTAAGACGGAAGTGTTACCGTATTTCTGTAATCGTTTTCTCCACGTCCTGATTTATCATATTTCGTATATATTTCGTATATATTTCGTCCGTCATATTTAGTTTTAGATTTTGATTTAAATATTCATGTGGATTTGGATTTAGTTCATTCACGTACCTTGGATGCTGGCCATATCTACTATCATAGGGTCTAGTAGCCAACTAAAAACGTAACATCACCCCTGTTCTCCTCGAAGGGGTAGGCAGAGGAGTGTAGTGCATTCCCACGTAGTAGTATTTATAATAGCCAAGTACGAGTATAAATAGAGAAAGCTATGAATAATCTTTAAAACTTCGAAGAGGCTAGCTAGGCTTCGAAACTAGTGGATTCATGAACTTTTCACATACTTGTAATAATTGTATGAAGCATAATACTTTATGTACCGTCGTCGCCGTAGATAGCAGATGTGGGTATCCCTGGATGAATGACTATCCTAACCCGTCCTAATCTTGTTTACACACACTGTGTCGATCTGTGGCAAGGTCCAAATCCCACAAGAGACTTTCATGTTGGTCGCAGAGACCATTGCTTTTTTCTTAGCGAAGCGTTCACGCGCATGTAGAACCCGGCTTCCCTTTCAGTACTGTAAATCGTTGCTATCCCTCCCTAATTATTAAAAATGCTGTATGTTTCGTATTTAGTATTGGTACTACAAGTATATAAGTATACCCTTGCAAGACGAAAGGCTCTTGAACCTATTTTTTATTTTATCAAACATACACGATGCCTTCTGATAGAAATATCGGAGGCATCTTTAAAACGCTGAGCGACGGAGAGCTTTTAGAATAATTTTACTTTATTCTAATATTAATATTAGAGATATATTATAAGTTGGAGAATATAGTGGCTTGACATTTTTAACGTTCCATGGTTTTGTAATGTTCTTTCGTCGAGATTGGATGAGGCTAACGCTTATGAATGCTTAGTGATATCTAAGCATGCTTATAGTTATCTATTGCATTCGCTTAACATCTAACTACTATAATACTTACTGGTGGACGTGCGAAAAGTTTCTCCATATCCTTGAAAAATTCGTATAATAAGTAGACACCGTCAGTTTTACATGTGTATTGAATCATGGCAACTAGTAAACGGTTGCCACTTTCGGCGGCATTAAAGAGTAGACTAGGCTTTGTATTGCTGAATTTAGCAAATCTTTTGTGAGCACCGATAGTATAAAGATTATAATAATCTTGGTAGCATTGGTGCGCTTCATATCCTCTACTTACCTGATTTTTTTTATTACGGCATTCAATAAACTTTGTATATGGTCGTTAATCTTAAACAAATGAGCTTCAATATTAGTTGCCTATAGTGTAGTGGCCAGGTAAATCTGTACATATGTATATTCTGAAGTCGGACAATGCATTAACGAACCGAACGGGAATTGTTATTTATAGTGTACATTACGTCCCTAGAAATGTAATAGAACTTCATTAGTTTGAAAGGAAAAGGTGATAAATTTCTATCAAGTTGACCTTTCTAATATTGTTAGATTGAGATTCGAAACGTTGAATACGATTTACAGTTCCAGGGTGATTTACAAGTTGAGTTATCCGAGCGAGGTACATTTACGGAGGTATGTAGGTGCCGCGGTATGGTAGGGTATTGGGATTTGCAAATATCTAGGTATATATAGAAGTCAACGGTATTTAAAAAGAGGTTTTGAATAGAAAAAGCGCAATAGAATGTTAGTTTAACGATTAATATTAGTTAACTTCTCGACTGGCCATTAGAGGCACAGGTCCATGACTTCTACGAATCTATGATTTATGAATAAATCTATGACCTCCAGTTCTCTGAATATTTTGTTAAACATGTCTGTACTGCCACTAAACATAACATTTTTCTTGTATTTTCCTGTAGAAAGAGTCAGAGGAATACTCCTTTGCGCAGTGCGAATGTACTGTACACGTACGCTCCCACGATTCACCAGTTCTTACGTTTTTACAAATAAAGAGAATAGTATCATCACAACCGTACCTACTAGTGCATTCGTTTGAATATTGTTCTTTAATCAAATAAGTGATTTTATGTCCGTTTTGTAATCGTTATTTCGGGCTCAATTTGAAATGCTGAATATGATTCAGTTAGGTTTTAAGAGATTTTGTTCAACTTTCAGGCTGGAGTTCTTAAGATTCATTTCAAGCGAACTTTATAGATAAAGCTGATACGACGATTTGCTTAAAAATTCATGAGAACTGTTTGTAATAAATGTTGTTCAATGTTATATTCAATAAATTGATAGAACCATAGATAGGTTAGACAGATAGATCGATTTTCGAATAATTGATAGAACGTTTTTCACAAGTTTTTTCGCGTTTCGACGTCCTTTAAAATACTTTCGATTTACCATGATTGCGCTGTTGAGAGCCACATAACAGTGTAAATAGACAAAAAAAGGGTTAAATATCCAATTACATATAAACAAATAACTAAACTAATATTTGTAGGAAATGCGTTTACGATTTGTAGAACAGGATAATTAGTAGCGACATAGTGTTCAATAAGTATTATTGTAAATTAAATCGTTCATGAATGAATGAAGTATGAACTCATATATGAATGTTTTTGTGTCGCTCACAGCTATTACTTATTGAGTTGTGTTGAAAACAAATAATGTCGTTCACAGCTATTACTTATTGAGTTGTGTAGAAAGTAAATAACAAATACACCGACTTCTACGTTTCGTTCATTATCCGTAGTTGTATAAAGTACTTTGTATAGAACTAATATTGAAGCCCTCTTAGTCCCAAAAGCGACGGTATATCAAACGACCAGTAACAATAGA
Source organism: Parelbella macleannani (assembly GCA_018245755.1). Taxonomy (NCBI): domain Eukaryota; kingdom Metazoa; phylum Arthropoda; class Insecta; order Lepidoptera; family Hesperiidae; genus Parelbella; species Parelbella macleannani. Next base: position 8,331 of record DWEE01000719.1, on the reverse strand, counting down.
CCACGTTTATTGAAATGCTATCGCTGCGAGTGAATTGTCCTAAATGTTTCATACTTCACAAAACTCGCACACAGATATCGACAAAAAGTAGGTCGACTTTATTTTGTTATTTACCTTCTCATTATACGTTCCCGTAACAAGTAATAATTAATATTCTATTTTATTTATCACTAGTCTAACAATCGGCTAACTGATTGTGGCACAGCGCAGCCTAACTAGTACTTCAAATGACCTGAGCGTGAGCAGTAGCGTAGGTATGAGACAACCCGTGCTCTGCGATGCCCAAGCAAAACCCAAAAACCAAAAACCTCTCAAGGGAGGCTAATGTCCAGCATTAGACTTAGGCTAATGATGATGTGGCCTAACATCGTCATACCTATTAGGTAGTATAACATCAATAAGGAATAGAGCTACTGTCTCCGTAAACTAAACCCCTATGTCTCTTCGTTGTTCGTTTACGATTCGGTTCGTTGATGTTTGAACGCTCCTATTCGAAGGTGAAGGCAAAACTCAAAGTAAGGCCTTACTTGAGCTTCCATTAAGCATCAAGGTCAACTTTGCTTTCTTCAGGATATCTAACTTTTTACACGCTAAAATAGCTCTATTTTTCTTGGCGCTCGTACCGAATATTATATTTTCATTAAAGCTTATTGCGCTGCCGCGTAATTTGTATACGGTGACAAGTATGTATTTTTTGAGATGAGAACGCAAACATGTTTTTCCTTAGTGTTGAAATCAACCAAGTTTAGTCGACTGAAATTTGTAGGGAGGAATAGCACGCAGATGACAGGCTTATTTCTAAATTCCCTGTAATGTTTGATTTTATTGGTCAAGCCTGCTCGATTATTGGCTGTTCTTTATGTTAATTTAAAGAGAGAACCATGACAAGCCAAACCATCCATTGGATCTTCAACCTACTATGATTAAGACTGTAGGAATGGGACAGTTAATGTCAGTCAGTACTTGTAAAGTTAGTAGCTGTTAAGAGAATTAGACGGTTTTTACATATATACGACAATGTAGCTCGGAACGTTATTACCTACCAGTCTATTCAGTATGAGTGCAGTAAGTATTCAAAGTGAAGAGTAACAAGGTACCCTCCAAAAAAAAAAATACGCAATCAACAATCATATTGTTTTACCCATGAATAGATTTAATTGTAATAACTCTGGTGTAGAAATAGCTTAGCGGTGTTACCATTTCGGCCGCATCATATACCTACATGTCGTACTATAAGTTACCATAAAAATATTACACGCGTCGGCAAACGAAAACACCATCATTTATGTAGCTGTCCAGCTGGGAATTGCAATTTATCCCAATTCATGAGAAACCGATGGACCGAACAAATGCAATGAGCCCTGCCGACAGTGAAACAATAATGTAGCCTCGAGCTGTACACTATAAGTCAATATCCAACACAATATATTTGAATACACACGAAGCAGGGAACACTATAGTTGATACTAATAAATACCAATTATGTGTTATACATAGCGCTTTCGATGTCAGATTTCTTTGATGACCTATACACACAGACAATACCTGACATCTGACGATATAAAAAAATATAGGAACATGTTTGGAACCACTAAAATCAGAAGCAAATCGTATTTGGCAGTTGCTTGCTAAATGCTTTTTTTTCTAAATGTTTTTTCTTCAAGATTGGAAACATTGCCACCAATGTATTTAATTAATAATAATAATCAGACGGTATTTGTTAATGTTACAGAAGAAGCAAGTGGTTTGAGCCCATTAATATTATTGACTACATGCTATTAAGATGATATTCTTACAAATCGACTGATGAAATAGGACATGCGATATTCCTCGCGGTCTTACACCATCAAAATCCATCGACTTTGCCCTATCACTTTTCCGCATTCATCAAGCCATCCGATCGGAGAGCGACCTGGTCTTGTTGCCAAAATTGGGCCGACCATCGATGACTTTCTGCCCTGGCGGTAATCGGCCCACTAAACGCTATAGCTTGCTCATTGCATTATCAACTTGCTTATTTTGAGAACGATAGGTGATTACGGTCTATGGATTTCATCATTACCGATTTTGTTGGGTACAAATCCAAGTGTAAAGATTGTTTGAAATTTATCGAAGATGGTTTGGTAGGTACCATTAAAACTAGGTTTGAAAGCATCGTTAAGTACAACCAATGTGTTATGTACAATTACATATCAACCGAGTTATGTACGATCGAGCGAATTGTCCAAACACGTATACTAAACAGTTCAAACAGTAGTGAATTTCGTAGCGCAGCGCAGTGACGGTAAATTTGCTTGACACATACACAGACCGTCGCACCGATGTAGCTGTAATTACGTCAACTACAGAACTACTCTATATTGGTTTACAGAACCATGATTTAGCGTCTAACCCATATTAGTGGGTGTTTGGTTACGTCCACAATAATGTACCTATACCGTTCTAGTTATTTATATTACGCAATGTAATTTAATTTCAAAAAGTAATTAAGCGAATTACAATGTAATTGTTCTACGGAATTAAAAATATATATTAATTAATTTAAAAAATTGTTAAAAACAATTACTTTCACGTTGTATCAAAGGTTTATTTTCAAATTCATCTTTAATCGTAAGATATACATATTTGTGTAATTATAATAGTGTGTTGTTTTTCAGCGACACGAATACAAATTTTTCTACCATGTCATACACGTGTCTTATGCAATCTATATTTATTACAAAATGTTTGTGCTAATAAACCGAAGTTACTAATAAACTCTACATATATACAAATGTGTAAGTCAACACTGGCCACTTCGCACATGTTAGATCATTCAATAGCGGATATTGCAGACGGGGATACCTCGCGCAGACTCGTAGGCTAATTGGATGGGGTATTCGGTTTGCACATTCAATCCGATTCGTAGAGCACAGCCAGTTCCCTTAATAAATAGGCTATATATTTTGTTTTGAATAATTTGAAAAAAAAAAAATAGTAAGTGTTCACTATCATTAATCTTTTTTTCTTTCACAGTTGTAAACAAGTTTCTTAGTATTAGTACGATAACACCAGCGTCTTCCAATCTTCACAAATGTAAAATGACTAACAATAAGAGTAGATAACTGTTTGGTGTGTAGGTTGCCTGACAACGTGTTATGAACGATAATAGTGCTTTTGTCAAGGCCAGTAGTAAAAATCTAGTTGACACCGGAACTAAATTCTTAAAGGCATAAAACAGCCGAATCTATTAGTATTGCAGGGTTTCATTTACTTTCATAGAATACCTACAAATTTTCGTGCCATTCTTAACGGACAATTCTGAAAATTGTAACGATTCACATTAATTCGTGACCCGTATTCGGCGAATCTTTCATAAGCTGTATTGTTAAAAAGATTCAAGGCTATTTGGAACGTAACAAAGAATATATAAAATATTTTTTTATATTCTCAATAATGGTAGAAATTCTACTTGACAAAGGTATTACTCCTAATTAGCGCTCCTCATTGCTCCTAATAAATTAGGGCTACGTTTAAATCAGTTTTATATTTTTTTGTGTATAATTGTAATAGAAAACATGACTGACGTATTCAGTCAACATGTGTTTATTGCACGGGTTTATGGATATTAAACTGAAAAATATTTGGTCTAATAATTATTAGATATGCTCTATAAAGTTCAAATGTAATTTATTGCAAAAGTGTTGCAGATCAAGGTCTTCCTTAACACAAATAAAATATATATCCGGAGCTATACATAGAAATTAAGATTTTTTTTGTAAATACTACACATTGTTTGTCCCTTATGTTCAGCTCATATTTATTCTTTATCTGTTTTCTTCAGTTCTATTCGCTTAGTTTTTTTTTGAATAAAGTATCCTCGTGTGTTCAGCCTAAGGTATTAATCGCCTTTATTCTGTACGTACTTTAATTTCTTATGTACTTGGTTGGGATTCCAAAGTCCCGTTATTTCCACGTGACTATTTGTCTGTTTTATATTTGAATAATTTCAAAACGTCTTACAAATCAGTTCCACGCGTAGATATATTTCTGTACGTGTTAACCTATGTATTTATATCGATTAAGGCGTTGAAAAACAGATAAAAGAGAAGATGAATCATATGTATATGCGTCACCGATACAAATACTCTTCTAACAAGAAGGAAAAATGTTTTAAGTGAATAAACGCAGCACTCTATTTTGATCTAAACCGAATTTGTGCCCTACACCAAGTCCTAGGTAATAATGGCATATGTAGTGAGCTAAATATGTGCTGACACTACCGTGAGGCAGCGAAATGTTGCCACTCATGACGTCATGCTACTAAAAACTCTGTTTGTAACCTCGAAAATCTTGCTTAAAATATTATGAAAACCCCTGTTTCAGCAATTTATAACGAACCCTAGAGCAGCGTAACGCAAAACAAAACAATAAAATGAATGTTGTATACAAAGTAAGAAACATCTATGGAAACCTGTATAATTTTATTGATGTTGTGGACACGTTTCAAATACGAATTAAGTAATGACTGTTACTATTGTATACTTTGACAGTACCGTCGTACAGTACGGTACCCCTACTAATATAATAGTAAGGGTACCGTAACTTTACTGTTACTAGTATACAATTCTGTATAGGACTATGAAGTAGTATATTATAAGGTAGAGACAGTGCATTTACCGTATATTTGTGTCGGTACTATGTATAAAATGGTGGTAGTATACTATTGTAAAGTAGTGACAATAAATTTACAGTATATTAGTGAATATACATGTACGGTATATTAGTGCATTTACGGTATATTACAGTATGCACGAACAAAGAGGATATCTTTAACGTGAGCGTGTGGAATGCGCTGCCTCGCTGTATTCTTAGCTCTACAGCCATCTCGGCGTAGCTCTTAACTTAACCATATGTAACCAAACTACGCTTTCTGATCCCCCGCTGCGACAAGGTGGGATTTAGTTCGGGGAGTGCAACTCGACGTACCAAACTGAACGTGCTAATATAAAGTGATATTTTCCTCGCTTGCAAAACGTTTTGTTGGAAATGAAATCAAAGTACACAGCAATACTTTCCAATAAAATCCTCTAGTATTTTTTACGCGGAAACGTGTGCTATTGTGGTAGGCTTTATATCGAATAACGCTTCTACTAAAGGCATGTCGATACAGACAGTGGTTCCGTAGCCTCTGGCTGTCTTGTTTGCAGCTTTCACAAAGAATCTTTCACAAAGTCTTATTGCGCTTGAAAAACTGTTCCAGTTGTCGTCGATGTGCTACAATCTGAAAGCTTGCGCAGAACACATGTATGTATATTAAGTTGCATTATTAAGTGCACTTTTATTGATGTCTCTATACATGTTGTTTTATAGACAACATGTTCTGTTAAATTACTGTTTGATTGAAGAACACAATTCTAATAATTTTAGGTGTGTCATATTGAATATTTGTTTACCGATAGTTTCAAATAAATAGATTGTCTGTTTATATACATATGTAACATGTTTGGTAAAAAAAAGACATATTAATATTCAAATATATTAATTTTTAAAGGTCATATTATTATTCAAATAGGTATATCAATTTTCGTTGGGTATCGATATTTTCCAAGAGCAAAAAATCGTCCTACATTTTAATCGAAGTATATTCGTAGTTCTTGATTCTCTAAGGGACGCGCGGATTAGGTACAGGACGGAGTTACGAAAATCGTTAGCAACGTGGGTACGTAATTAACAGAAGAAATTCACGTGACAGGAGATAAACTAAGTTATTTTAAAAAAATCTATGTAAATATTTATTAAGAGTGACAGTTAGGATACTACTGGGGCAGAAATCAACGCGACAGAAGACAACCCAGATAAGGAGGATTTTAATTATATCAGATACAGTAATATGTATACTTTCTGAGACAAGAATTTCTTGCTAATAAACTAAAGTAAAATTATACATAATAAGTATGTATATATTACTACTAAATCTAAGCGTCCTTGTTTACATTTTTAGGTCTATGTTTAGATTATTATCAACGATTTATTTTTTCACGAAGATATTATGTTAAATAAATTAATCATCTGCCAGTTATTTTTAGACACCGGAAGTAATGCGTTGGTACAATTTGCTGAGCTCCGCCATTCTCTTTCAACGTTGACTCAATTCGCTACATCCGGATAAATAAGATGTAACGTTAATTTCGTCTTGTAGAATTATTTTTATATTACAAATGTTGCTAACGGGCATACATGCCAGCATATTCGTCTCAGAAGGGGTAAAAGTTCTCCGTGGGAACAGACAGATGCGCAGTAAACTGCGTACTGCGAGGAATAAGTATAAGCTTCGTAACCTATTGGGTATGTCTATATACATGGATTAAATAAGTAAAAAAAGGGACATGTGCTTAGGGACTGTAATAGATCCAGCAGTGCTATTACAGGCCGAATTAGGTCTTTCCGCTTACCACATTGGAGACAAAATCGATATATCGTTAGTGCAAGTGAATAATGTCGGTATATTGTTTTATTTTGCACATTATAATATTTCTACTGTAACAAATATGTATGTAAACGAACATGCTATTTCCTACGATATCTGGGCACAACATCACTCTATTGATTTACATTCTTGTTAGTGCAAGCCGGGCAGCCAAAAGACGCAATATTTCTCGCCACCGGCGCTGCAGAGGAAGCTATTCTATTTGAATTTATAGCTATGTAAATATTGAGCAGTATCCGATATAACATTTTTCTACATATTTTCTAAGTTATGTTCAACCTTTAGGGTTTTACTTTTATCTTCACTTTATCAATTGTGTATGAAAAAAGATTGAACATGACATAATAACTGGCAAAACAGAGCGTGTCAAGATCGTAAATGTATGATGACGTCATATTGATAGCATAATTAACGATGTCTTTAAGATGATTTGTTTTTTTATATACAACTATTAATTTTCGTATTCCTATTGAGCGTTCACAGAATAGTCACTTTATTCGTACATCTATACATATTAATGAAATCGAACTGTCTGATTTTAATATCAAAATACTAGCTTTTGAATGAGTGCATGTGAAACGGCACATGCACATACGGCACACATAACAGTAATGCAATATTTAAAATATTTGTCTCCTGAAAACAAAAACATAGCTGTTTGTACGGGGTAATCTCCGAAACGGCTGAATCGATTTTGATGGAAATATCACTTGCAAATATGTAGCTGATATTATAAAAAGTAATTTAGGCTATTATTATTTAAGACGAAGTTGTAGATTTAATATCTCTCTCTCTCTCAAATCGGTCCCTCATTATTGAGGATCGTGATCCCGCTCAAAAACCAGCCAGTAACATTCTCCAGGAGCACCGATCCTCGGCTTGATGCATTGCCATGCTCATCGGCATATTCAACTTGTCTGCGACCTGGTCCGACCAACGTTTCGGGCAACGCCCTCTTGGTCGCTTGCCTTCAAGTCTGCCAGTAAGCACCCGTAGATTTAATATAAATAGGCACAGTTAGTTTATAATATTCCTGCCAATGTTTTTAGTGTGATATTGGTTTATTCGAAATTTTCTTGGAAAAATTTTAACTGAACACTATTTTGTTTCGCAGTGCATTGCCAGGTCATGTTAACCACATCACTGATTTATTTACTCGGCTCTACAGCAACATGGTTGAACATTTCGGTTTGCGTGATTTTGTTGCGCAGATGATTTATTAACATTGAATGTTATTTATTCAGTATTACAAGACTTTTCACTATATATTGTTCTAATATATTTGCGTCTCATTGTCTTTCTTATCAAGGCACTGTTGGTAACTGATGGTAGCTGGACGTAGGCTACTCTACATTATGAGAATTATTCGGTTCCATAATAAAAGCCAAATTATTTTAGATTGGTTAGCTATTGAATAATGATAACCCAAGTTAGCTGCTTCTTTTTTCTGGACGTCAATATCTACTTATAAAAGTTGCTCGTTAGTGACCACCCAACCACGAATTGACAATGGTGTTGCTTAGTTGGATTTTTTTTGCGCATAAAGGCTACTAGTAATTTCATACAGGCTTTCGTAGTTACTGTTGTTTTATAACGTGTATGCGTAAAGTCATTTTCTGCTTATTATACTGAATGACGATTCTAATACTGATTAGGTGTCTAGTTTAAGAAAACAAACCATAAAAAACTACTCAGCCTGTCACAAACACCAAATGTAACATACATAACGTAACCTGTCCATAAATCTGAGTTATAGGACACGTCAGCTCTTTAACGACATGTTGGTACTGCGGACGACATGATGGTTATTATACCCAATCCAAATAAGATAAAACTAGTTCCAAGATGAAAATAGGACTACA
>DWEE01000718.1:0-15679 GCA_018245755.1 Parelbella macleannani | reverse complement strand
GTATGACGCAACCTATTGTTTGATGGACAATGATGTGAAAAGTTATTCGACATAAAGAAAAAACAGTGCTACGTGTACAGATGTTCGTTTAGCGATAAGATTAAAAAGATTTTCGATAAAATTTAAATTTCAAAATTGGAAAAATGATCATTTACAATTTTAAATCCATACATAGCGATGAATATTATTCTTATATCGTCACACCCGCACGAATACAGGATAGACAGAACCGAGTGGCAAATATCTAGGCCACATTCTTACAGATCAGACGTACTTCAATGATTCGCACTCTTGACGTGCATATGTCGATGAAGATTCGTAATATTTAATTGACGTTTCAAGGAACCTAGGCTGTGCGAAAATATGTATTTAGTTATCGGTTTAACGCTGCGACAGTAATTTCATTTTATATGAGCTGGACGGCATGATATCTGGCGACGAGTCCTCTCCTTAAGTCCTCTTAGACTAATAAAGTGAAGCATTATTCAATTCAGCCGTACGCATGATAAGATAATAAATTGATAGATTACATTAGAGCTTACGATAAATTAAGTCTGCTTTGCAGCCGCTCAGCTTTATTCATGTGAGACAGGAGACGCTTAATTAGGTATTTATACGGTTGAAGCTCTCGAATGATTGGGCTATTGCGTCTTATTAACGTTCGTGCGGACAATGAATCAATGTTTCCATCGAATAATGACTTTGAATTTAGGAAAGGATTTTGTTTCTCACGGTCGACTTTGTAGTGTGACTGTACCTACATTCGGCTCTACCTGCTTAATACTGTGTTAGTGCTTTTATCAAAAGACCCCTTAAGATATACGTATATATACGTCCTCTAAGCGTAAATAGCATTTAAGTGTACATATTTGAACTTCAGATGGCTTGAAAGAATATCAAAAAGCGCTCTACCACTAAATAAGTTCCTATTGACAAGTATGAAAGATTTTAACTCTTGCACGTACTCTATTTCTAGTGATAAAAGGTTTTAATATCTGTTGTATGTTACCAAATTTCATATTTCGTATGATATTTTATCAATTGGCATTATAAGCTCTCTCTTTCTGATTCTCTCTCGCTGCCAGCGAACATCGATCACTGCGGATATGCGCAGCGCAACGCATTTGTTAATGAAGTTTCGAAATGACCCTATTTCGAATTTGGAATTCGAACGATCCGAATTACATTTCATTCTGGCAGTCTTGTGATCCAATATTAAATAAAAATTATAACTTTATGTTAATTTACTGTGATTTTGGCGATTAGCTCGTTCTCATTTATTTGTTCCAAGTTGTAACTCATTAATATATTATGTTGCTAGATAACAATATACATATGTATATAATGAAATGTTATAAAGTGACCTTTTTTTGGATGAAGGGGAAGTACGAGTATATGGCTTAGTGATCATCCTGTACCTACGTTAAACTTTTAGTTTCGTACTAAAAGTTCCTTTTAATCTCCTATTACGTCCCACTCACAGTGTCGTTGGTGAATCTAACTAGTAACCGGAGAATCAAATACCTACGTGTGTCATGACCACAGTTTGTTTTATGCATATGTTTAAATATAAACATGTAGAGTATGTTTATTAACCGTCTGGTTACCTTAACAAATGACTCTGGCTTATTTTGGGAATCAAATGGCCGTGAGTGAAGATGTCCCAATTAGGATATTTTGGTCGTAGTATTTATGACAATAAATTGTAGAGCCGCAGCTCAGACATTGCCTAAGCTGACATATATATATTGAGGACTATACTCGAAATAGTGATTTACGCCTATAAATATTTTCTTTACGCAAATGGGAATTGGAAGCGATTTATACAGTCTTTTAACGTAAGGCGTAAATAGCTTGGCCCCATAGCCAAACATTAAACTGCTAATATCACATTTTCATAATTGCTTTTGAGCTTCTATTATTATCATCATCTAAATTATTATCGTCCCGCCACGACCCTCACTAAATATTAATAAGCAGGGAACATCGAGTGTTAAACGTGCTTATATTAATTATAGTCTATTATTAAATAACATAAAATGGCAAGTATCTATACTTGAGTCTAAATATGTTCGTGTATATTTGTGCCGTTTCGAAGACTGTGTAGAAACATCATGGCGGACATTGGTGGTTGGGCTTCGAACATTAAACCTATAGACATCGACTCGTAAATACGTCGGAGGTCCGAGCGGGGACGGCTGATCTCTTCACGGTCCCTATAAATTATAGTACTCCGACCGTTATGTGACTCCACTTGTCGTGATGTTCGCCGGTAATGTTATTTAAACGCCTATCTTTGCCGTTTTAAGTTTGCGCTTGCGATATCACTGCATTGCATTCCCGTTTGCGATCCCGCGGGATAGGTGCAACCATTGGAAGTAGTAAACTGACGGATGTGTAAGAAGGATGTGATGAATCTAGACGAGGTATTTCAGGTCTGTATGGGTAAAGGTATTTGGCATTCGGTGCTTTCTGCCTACCTAATAATAAATAGAAAACATCGATTGAGAAGTAATTATATTAGTAGATAATAATGTTTGAAAGAAGATCCGAAATCAATTGTTGATGTATTGAGTACAATTGATGTTAAGCACGTTATCATTTTATTATGTTACGATACGTTTTTTGTGAACGAGAGTAATGACTAATGAGTACCGGAGAAATACCGCTTTTGGCTTAAATAGTACGTGGGATTCAAAATGCACTAGGTTTTTGCGGAATTATTGTGTACCTATAACTTTCCCAACACCAGGATGGAGGAATTTCCCGGGCATGGAAGCACGGCGTCTTGTTTGAAAATCTCTGTCATGGTTTTGCTCAATTGAAGTTTAAATAGACGATTTGTTATTTATTGACGTCTTTTACTACTATTGGTTTAAGTATAATTATAAGTCACATTAATTCATTTTTATGACCGCAAGTTTTGCTGGTAATACCTTGTACAGGTAAATATGTGTACGAGATGTTCATTACGTTGTAATTTATTAGAGTCCTATTTACCTGTAAATCGTAATATATAAAATAAATATCATATAATTAAAATAAACCAATATACCTAAGTTTATATATGTATAATGCTATAAAACTTTTAAGTCCATTCGATATGTCGGTCTTTGAGACATTGAAACCTATTAAACTCTAATTTTATTTTAAATGGATAGTTTTTTCTTCTGAACGGGAAAGGACATGCAGCGATGGTTCGTATATGTAGAGAGTACGGCTGATGGTAGAAATGAGATAATAGATATACTATACAATGTGAATGTAGTTATATGTAGGTGCGGAGGGTGATTAAAACTGACCCATATATTGTGACCAAATAGATCAGACAATGGCTGAAGGAGTAGTTAGAAGTCTCTAAAACCGACGTGCATAAATCTGGACAGTGATTAATGTGGTAGAGATACACCAGCTCTGTAAGGTGAGAGTTATTTGCATTTGGTGTTCTGTCTAGCGACATGACTGAGGGACATGCCATGATGGTATAATAAGAATGTTAAGTTTACTTACGTGTTTAGATTTATCTCCTACTACCCAGATCCTATAATGATCATCATTATCATCAGCCTACGTACACAGCCGACATGGGCCTCTCCAATAGCACACCACTGAGCTCGATCTTCAGCTATTCAAATCCAACCGCTGCCAGCCACCTTGCGTATATCGTCACTTCACCTAGCTAAATCCTATAACGAGCAAATATATCCTATTCAAAACAAGAGTGAATAGGCACTTTCTAGGCGAGCGTGCTACATCCTAAGCTGCATCTCGCTTTCGATCAGGTGAGATTGCAGCCAAATGCGAGCCTATTTTTGCATAAAAAAAGCTATTAATAATAGTCTAAAACGAAGGTGCACGCACATTAGACTCGGCCCTATGAGCGATGATAGATTTCACAGCCGCGTATCTAATTATTTCGTGTTAGATGTTCAACGTGGAGCAGTTTTGTTTACGCCGCAAATAACTTTAGACAGACGCGATAGATACATGCAACTACGGAGAACGTGGATATGTTATGCTATTTATGCATTTTTGTTGTTTTTTCCGAGTATAAGGCGCTATGGCGCATAGTGGTTGAGGCCCATGGCCAGCGATGGGCTGAAATAGGCTGATGATGATTTTTTTATTCGTTTATGTATTTAAGATTACACGAACAAAAAGATCCATATTGAATTTAATAGAAGAGTATATTGTGCAAAGTCAATGGGTACGTGTCAACTCAATCGGAGCGCAAACAATATGCATAAATACACGAGGACATCGCTATGCTATTGAATAGATATTTTGTTTTCTCTTGTTATTGAAGGTGCTTTCGTCTACGCTCTGTTGGTTTATCTTTTTATGCAAATAGATAATTGAGAATTCCTAAAGAATGCTTTAATAGAGGTTGGTTGGAGATATTTGTCCCTGAAACTGGTTGTCGGGTGTGTGTGTGCATGTTAAACTCATGTGTTTGACTGCCTCGTTGTTCGAGTATGTACATAGTTGCAAGCACTACTGCGCAGCGAAAGGTGTCCTGGGTTCGTGCTACGAGTCAGTTTCTACTAGGCTTTTTCAACTTAAAATTTCTAGAGATAGCACGAAGTCTGGTTATGTGCCCGGTATATGGCAATGGCAATTAACTGTTGAATCGTGGAACATTACTATACTCCTCTGTCTACTTTTCGGAGACATACAGGCGTGATGTTATTTCGTGTTTATATTTTTTTCCAATATATTATCGAAGTAGTATACGGAGTTGCTTGTTACGACAAAGACACCTGTTGGAGAGTTACAATTTCCTTTTGAATTGTCCAAATTATCTCCCCAAAACCCGTTACCATATCCACGAGTAGAGTTCTCGGGCAGCTCCCTGTTTCCGTGTGCAGACGCATTCGCGGAACAATGCGCCGGCGCACGCAGGTCGACGACCCGTACCCTCCCGTAGCCTTACTGCGCTTTGATTTGATGTTTATCGCCTAATCTCTGTTCCGATAGTTCTCAACGATTTACAAACAACTTCGTTTATAGAAATGTATGTACTCCTCAATCTCTATTCCGAATTAACCCGCTATTACACCAGGTTTCATCGCGCACGTTTAAAATGTGGAATCCAAGATTTTCCGGCAGCATTATGACATGGGATTTCTGAGCTTTCATGGGATAGCAAAGCGTTGGTCATTTCTTGGGTGTTGCAAAAGTTCATAAATGACAGTAACCACTTACCATCAAGTAGCCCGTCTGTCTGTTTACTAGGCCACAAATAAAGAATAAAAATTCTATACGCTACTTCCCAATATAATTTTTTTGCTGAAGGTTAATTGTTTTAATGTTTATGCGGTTCCTTTTAATATGTTAGACGAGCACGATATTTTATTGTAAAAAACAACGATGTTTTAGAACAGAAAGTGAAAATGTAAATTTTTAATTTAAGGCACATTGTATACATTAGTTTATACATGACTTATTTTTGACAAAATTATTTTGGATTCGCTAGTTTGGACCAATGGTGCATAAAGATATATGTATGATTATTCTAGTATTCCAAATGCTTATATCACATTTTAGTAACCGTGTCGTATGTGAATTTTGGGTTTTTTTTAATTTAGACTCTACTTATAATGTTTTATTACTAAATATATAAACTATTTGCCTCTAAGGAACTCCTTGAAAAACTGATCAATCATCCTTGTTTCTAAATAAACACAAAGTAAATTACTTTGTTAGAAAGTTTCTCGTTGATTTTTCGATATCCAAATTTGCATTTTGATCAAAGATAAAATACATATATTGTGTCGTACGTACTGCATGCATATAAGGTGGAGCGAGATCCACCAACTTTACATGGCATGCATAGAATAATTAACAGTTATGAGGTACCATAGACAACAGTATGTGACAGCGGGTGATTAATGAGGGAGATCGACAGATAGTTTGAATATCGATCATTTATATATGGAACGCGGGCTACCGCGGGGCGCGTTGGCTGGCGATGGCGGTGGGATTTTTGCGCCCTGGTTCCAATTGTGCTATCAGAAACGTATACGTTTGTAATAGCAGTATTGTTTTCATTAATAAAACATAGTATTTTACCCCATGGTTAGATTTTTTGAAAAACTTTGTATGCATTAAAAATTTACCCCGTGTTTTTTCTATGAATTTTCTCTTTTCTATGGATTGGCATCCAGTTTCTACGGTGCAATTTTTGAATTCGAAACTTACCGTTAATTACAGTTAATACAGTTTTATTATTTTAGTAGATGAAAAGCGTGTAATTGTTTATGAATATTATTTATTTTCAATATAGATACCTACTAACCAATAAGAATAGTAAGCATAATGTTACACATAAACTAAGTTTTTAAATATGATGTCGTATATTCGTAGCAATGTTTTGCAATAACTGAACGTACGCGATATATGTTACATAACACTGGCTGATTTGATACTAAAACCTTTTTCGTGTCGTTGTCATAATTTGACGGAATATTTTAAATAAGCATAGAACAAGAAAATTTGAAATAAAGCAATGGAATTAATACAGGAATTGAAAAACGCGGACGTATTTTGTTGGTTATCAAAATTAATTTCAAGAATATACATGTAAGTATATTTAACACACGTGTGTGAACAGTGTTTCGAGCTGGTAGGCAGCGCATGACTGAGCACAGGTTGCTCTTAAGAATCGATGTTAAAATCGAACGCCCATAAATTATTCTAATCATTCTAATAGATACGCATAAGTTATGAGCAATAACTTATATTTTCTCGTTCGTAACGATGGCAGTGAAATAATGCAGATTTAAATTCCCCTACACACTCCTCTCCGGCGGTGTAATTTTTAATGCGCTTGAGATATGAATATGCAGATGAGACGCTTTTGTTTCTATGTAAGTGGTGCGCGTACCGTGTTCAATTGTATTTATCTCAGTGGGTTAGTGTATTAAAAGTTGCATACATTTTATGCTCAGTTATGGCGACTTTCATAAATACCGTCGCCGAGAGTCGTCTGATTGGCTCGCCTGATTTTCAAACTCATGATACAATGGATTTAATGTGGATAATGTGTACATTGCATCAAACTAACAAAGGCGCGCTAAGGTAGGAAATAAAAGTGTATAAAATCGTTACAGAATATAAAAGTAACTATAGTAATAATATTATGAAGGAAATCGTCGAAATAAGAGTTATAGTTACAGATCTGTAATATAAAACGTATTAATGTCAAGATAGGGTTGAAAACTAGAGCTTGACATGAAAGTCAAAGTTGTGCTATGTACAAACTTCAAACAAGATATAATTATTATAAAAGGCTACAACTATAGAATACGTATTGACTACATATATTATACGTCTAATAATTTGGTTATACATATAGTTTCGTTTATATCTATGTTATAAGAGTATCAAGATATTAGATTGAGAATGGAGGTATTCTTCGCTTTGAGCTTTCGCCATGACCTCGCTGCGAATGACGCGAGTTCATAAAGAAGGACGACGTGCAGATCTAAAACACGCCAGGGTCCTGCGAAAAACCAACGTGCGTTGACAGGATATGAATATGATTTAAACATAAGAAATGTATTGATATTTACTCTTTGATTAGTTTCGCTGTGTTAGACTTTTGTTACCTTCTCGTAATAGTTAAACCTTTACACTTGACGGCAACTGTAAAGCAGTGTAAGTATATTAATTATAATCGTACTGAGAGTATATTTTTATTATTTGACTTTCTGTCCTGCGTATTAGATAATCCATAATGTAGCAAAGCAAAATTGTTACTCTTATTGTTAGACCACACTAACTGATGGAAGAAAGAGCGAAGTTGGCCATCTAGCTGGAGTTATATTTAAGTTTTATTTCTGTTCCGTGAAAGGAACAACGGCAAAGTTTGTGATTGAATTCTTTGTTTATAACTTATACATGTTTTGGTACAAAGGATAATGAATTGATGTCAAGACTTTACCATCATCATCTTCATAATCATCAATCCCTACATCGGATTCGATGTTCAACAGGATTCTCTTTTCAAAACGAGAAAGATTACCATCCATAGTCTGCCACGCTGGTCAAGCGCGGTTCAGCAGACCTTCCAGAAAGATAAGATGGAATCTAAGGAGCACAGGTTTTCTTACAATCAAGACATTTTAGAAAAAAAACTTTTTATCCAGAAAATAAGATATGTCATTTGGTGTCTTCTCACTTATCTCACTAGCTCAGCTCTTCCTACTTATTAGCAAAACTGTTAGAACCAATATAATTAACAGCCAGAAACAGATGATAAAAATAAATTCCATGGAATTTAGCGTTCAAGATACCATCAATTAGCCCGCTTCGGTTAAGTTATAGTTTTAACTATTCTCGGCTAACAGTTGTAACCGTTGCCGGTGGTATGAAATATGTTATCAACGTACATACATATTTATGAATTGTTTGCATTAGAAGATTATAATTCGTATCTTATTAAGCGGCGCATGGGGTTCCGTTGCGCGGTCCGCGTAAGAGCTGTCGTACTCTCCACTTGCATACATTATTGTGCTTATATTTTCTCAATTTAAAATTTATTCCATTAATCTGTTGTTAATTTGCTTACCATTAGACGGAATTAGAAGCAAGATTACGTGAATATTTTAATATTGTTATTATTATTTGTTATATCTCTGTCTCTTGCGGGATAGGTAGGAGAGCAAGCCAGTGCCAAATATCTCCTCGCTTTTGACCCTGCGTGACTTGACTGCGCGCGTCATTTAATCCTTTTACACCACCAATATTTTGTAGGTCAAAATAATTAATAGTATTAAAAATTCACTCTATAGAGAAAATACTACGAGATTATTTAATAAAAATGAAAAATGAGATTATTTAATAAAATAAAACAATATGTTCCTTTTCTTTAAATAGATAGTAAGCCTACTCAATACAAAGTCGCATTAAACCCGAATGTAGCCTATGATCAATTATAATATATTTTTTACGATCCACTATCAATGAAGATGAATCACCGGATGCAGGTCCACATCAATACTTCTAAACGTCTTCCATAAAATATCCGTGTAAGACGGTCAAGTGTTGTTAAAATTATACAGCTCCGCATTGATTGATCTCAATTGTTTGCAATTATAAGTAAACTGAACGAACGATACGCCTACAATTTTATTTGATGTATAAATCAATATAAAACATTTCTATGGATGTCACGATTATTATCATCAACCTTTTTGTCGTTCCACATGTATTACACGGGTCGTCTCTGTGAATGAGGTTATAGGTTATAGTCAATAGCGATTCTGGTTTTATACGAGTTGTCACACTTCATATGTCTTAGATAATTTTATGGAAAAGTCAAACGTATGGGGAGATTTTTCAATATATTGTCCGTCATTGTTACAGTAAGTGACTTTTAATCTTAATACAGACTGTATTATTTTGTAATGAAGGAGGTTGCGATTTTTTAATTTCAAATTCGACTTTCAGTTTTAAAGATTATCGCAGTCAAACAAACAGGATACTTTCAACTTAATTCTATTAAAATGAATTCGTTATAATAACAATCTACATATGTATGTATCAAGTTCACATAAGGTGTTGAAATAGTCAAAGCTTTAGTCTGTACTCGTGTTTTGCGATCTATCTCATTCAAATCTAAAGCTAATGTAATAATAATAAAAATCTCTTTATAATTTTTTAAAATCGTATGATAGGTTAGCGTTTGGCCGCGATCCCGCTTGATAGAAAGCGCGGATGCGTCCTGAGATACGATATAATATACCTGTGACGTTAGGTAGATATAGGTACCCGTCCCGATCACTCCAATCAGTTACGCGAAGGTACGTGGACTTATTGGCAAACGACCGAAACAATATAGCTCGGCTATTGTACAATCTCTGCCCCGCTCTTGCGTCACTTATCAGTCTGTTCCAGTGCAGTGAACTCCGATTGTTTCTTTGCTTCGTGGCGTACTTTTATTTTATATAGATCTGAGAAACTGCAGAGTTATTTTTTGGTAGATGTTTTCGAGTTCGACTTTCGGTTTTGTATAAAATACTTTTAGGTTGTACTTATTCAATTTTACTATTAAAAAAACAACTTTTAAAGCTCAGCTCTGAGCCAAAATTACTTTGTAAATATTTGCATTATCTCGCTACTAAAACTGACTTTGGTACTTTCGTTTTAGCTTGATAATTAACTAAAGTCATTAGATAGGTGAAATATTACATAATTGCCGCGTGTTAGTACTGACTTTAAATCACGACCACAAATTATAATAAAAACAGCGTTAAACACACGCTGTACACTTGCAGTTAAAATGTTTTGACATCAATGGACAGGTAAACACGCACACCGTTCAAATGATTACTTTTTACGTTACTTTCAATTTTGTTTATTACATGTCGATAAAAGTTGTGGCTTTTCGATACTCGTATGTCATAACTAAAGAATACTCTAATATAACACCATTAAATAATCATCTAAACATCATCTGCCTCTTTAAATCTTTATTCTTTTGTTTCTATTGTACTTGCGACCTTAACCCAATGTTTCTTTGGTAGAAATTGTTTGCTAGCGAAAAGAACTAGTAATAAATAATAAATTTTGAGTATGCCTCTGCCTTTGCTTCATTTGTATTGTTTCGTTGACGTAACGTATGGCGTATAATGAGTAGGATTGTAGTGTTCTTCTAATCGGCATCGTATTGTTAAGCTCTAAGATTTCGTTAATAATGAAGGCAGAAGGGCATGTGCAGCAATGCATCTGTAAAATACCATACGTGAAACTTCGGTCCTGTAAATCAATCCTTCATTCTGTAACTTATCATATATAAAACTTCAATGCATTAATATCTGTTAACCAAACCGTTGCGAAGATCTAATCAAATGAGAGATCTAATGTGTGGTTTTTGAATCAAGTGAATGATATGTAAATGATTACAGATTCCAGAAATGGGTAGTAATTGTGGCCTTTAAGCCAGTCGAATGATCGTATTTGAGTCCAGGGTCTAGCGTGGGTGTTAAATAAGTTTTTTAGAGAAATATCGAAACGGGCTTGCAGTTTGCAGATGTTTGCGGAAGCGCGCGCGTCGTCCGCGAGCTATATGCGGCTATTCCGTAACTAATTTGGGCCCGTCGCGCACTCTGATCCACTAGGAAGCGTGCCGGCCTATTTCGGACGCCGCTAGGGTGACAATTTGTAAAAAACTGTAAACGGGACATTTCTTCATAAACCACCTAATCGATAAATATTTGTATGCATTTTACCTTTAAATTGTCTCATCGGAGAAGTAGAGCAAATATGATTACATGCAAAAAGTTTTTGTGTTGCTTGTTGTAGAGGTATTATAGATGGAAAATCCTAAAGATTTTGTGATTTAATAATGCGACTTAACATTCATTTCTTTTTGACTACCAACTGCGAAACAATTTATCATTTTTGCTTTATTAGAAGTTGCTTAAAACTGAAAATTTTCTCGAAAGTTCTTT
The DNA here is from genome assembly GCA_018245755.1 of Parelbella macleannani. NCBI lineage: Eukaryota > Metazoa > Arthropoda > Insecta > Lepidoptera > Hesperiidae > Parelbella > Parelbella macleannani. The sequence goes on along the minus strand of DWEE01000718.1, from coordinate 4,223 downwards.
TGAGTGTCGGACGAGACGAGGAGAATGGGAAGTAAAATTTCAATTAACCATTGCAATAGGTCGTGTTTCGAGCACCTACCGACCCCATGGTTAGCCCTTTGTTGTCGTTTATTTGTGTTCAGTCCTCGTTTCGTAACTTTACGAGCCGCTCTCGGACGCGCGCCGTCGCTCTGTTGCAACCGTACGGTTATTAACAGACGCACCGGCCGAAGATGATGAGAACAGTTTAGTTAACTGATGATGTAACATTACACATGTGAATTTGTTGGAATTTTCATCTTTTTAATGACATTTCTTTTGCTAAGCTATCTAGTGTTTTTCTCAATGATTTATGACATTATTGCTTTGTATTATTCATAAATACTAGCAATATAGCATGGTCTCTAAAAATGTTGTTTGCCTAGAAGAAGAATTATGAGCGAGTCTTTTTAAGCGCTTCTTGGATGTCGATCCAGAAAGGCAGAAGAAAGTGACTTTTTGAATGTTTATTAAGGTGTTATGTACTCGTATGTGCGTAAAACACAGAGATATTGTATTTTCTCTGTGTTTAGAAATGGTTTTTTCAGGACAATCTCGTTTAATATTTTGTTAGCTGCAGCGTCTACTTTAATATTGATCCACAAACACTTCTAACGAAATTATCTTTAATTCTTCTGTACAATTACTTATTATTTATTGGTAACAAATTACTATTGTAGTCTTTTTACAAGCTTATAAAACGCAAAAATGAAGCACCACGTCTTGTGAATATGGTAACGTGCTTTATTAGGAAAATAAAGTAGTAAACGACCAAGAAGCATTTAGGAATGGCCGTTGCCGTTCAAAGATATGTATTTGCATCCGAACCCGAGTAGGACCATAGGAATAGGGCTGTTAATGTCAGTTAATTCACTTAAAATAAGTTGTTTATAAGCTTTGCTCTTACTGCTATCGTGATGGGTAAAGAGTTCGGCGGTCGCCATCTTCAAGTGAAAGTCATGTCTGTAATTAAAATTTCAATAATCCATTATTACCTTTCTCGAAATTTGAATATTGGCGAAGTGACCTTTTCCTATGTAACCAATATTGTAGTCATACAATAAACTAATTCGACTTTAATTACTTACTTTAATCACTACGTTAATTATTAATTCTTGAATATGTCATGAATGTACAAGAAGCACATAATGTCCGTAATGATATACTTATTTGGTACCCACTCACCGTTCACTGCCTATCATTTAAGTATTCTAGCACAACGATATAATAATAACAATAGTACAATTTTCAGCAACCCTGGGCTGGGCTTCAAGTGAAAGTGGTAGTTCTATTAACTAAATATCAATAACCTTTCAATACTTACCTATCTCATCATTTGGATGCTATTAAAGTAACTTGTTACTACGTGTTCAATATGGTACCAACTGTGTTCTATTATTTCGTAGCGAGATTTGCACGTTACAATTTCAATTTAATCGTACGAATTTCCCATTGTCGATTATGTTGCGAGCTAGCGAAAGTTATCATTGAATAAATTGAAGGCGGAAAGTGAAGTCTAGTTACAGTCGTCACAGACGCGACGGCGCGCTATAATATACATAATATATTAACTAGCTGACCCGGCAAACTTCGTACCGCCTCAGAATCTATATACCTATATATAAATGAATTGCTGTTCTTTAGTCTCGCTAAAACTCTAGAACGGCTTCACCGATTTGGCTAATTTTGCTTTTGAATTATTTATGGAAGTCCAGGGAAGGTTTAAAAGGTGAGTAAATATGTGAAAAATGCTAGGAATATAGTAAAAACATATTTTTTTCCCTTAGAAACTACTTCCATATATATATATAATATAGATGGTATATGTAAAATATTTTATAATGAACTACAACATACGGTAGCCATGTTTTAATATATAAATTTGCGGTCATTGTCTTCGTCAATAATCCTTGTTATGCTGAGATGTGTCTTGCGATATCTATTCACATATTTAATGACGAGCTATATATTATAGTTGAGTATGCGACATTATAGCTACTTGTAGCGTTACAATAGAAAATATGTTATAATATAACGTAGTATGTCTCACTGTGGCCTTAACCCACTCATTATGAAAGGAGACTCATTTTCCAAAAGCGGAATGATAAAAGGGTCGAACATTATTATTATTTATTTATTATAATGTCTTACTATAATATGTATAGTAAGTCCGTCTGTAAAGACTTTTACAACGCGGTAGAGTATACCGCGAGATGTAATAGGCACTAAGTAATGATTGGGCTCCATTAAGTTCGTATTACACAGAAGCGAAATATCGACCTATGCCCTTTTCTCACATTTGAATCACTTGCCTGTCAATTGTTAGAAAGCTTGTGGCGTCTTTTACACATACAAGTGTTGTAAGCGTGACAATAATTTCTATATTAATAGGTATGATACATTAACAAGGTCAGGGATCTTTAGGAGTGTCATCATCATCAGCCTACTTCCGTAAACTGCTGAACATGGGCCTCTCCAATAGAACGCCACTGAGCTTGAATTCTCTATTCGACTCCAACCGTTCCCAGACACTTAGCGTGTATCGTCACTCTACCTAGTTGGGGGGCGTTCTACGCTACGTTTACCAAGACGATTATACAATATTATTATTATTTATTTTACAATAATTAACGACAGGTAAAAGGTTCATTTTCTTAAAATAGTGATTTTTCTAACAATATTTAAAATACCTGATACGATTGTCTATTTGAAATTTTAGATATGTGTAGGTAAATAGGTATTTATTAAGGTTTGAAGTAAAAGTTGCAAGGAGTACCTAATCGTTTTTTGTTACTATTATTTAATAAAGTTATTTGTGTCAGACGTCATTTAGTTAAATGATTAGTTTTTAATCAAGTTAAAGATATTTTGTGATGTTCGGGGATCAATGCAAAATAAAATGCTTTCTGAGCTGAGTATTAAGTGGAATTGGTTCGCGATCGCTGTTCATGCCGCTCTTTTTAAAAATCTTTCAATAAAATGTAAATTAACTTGAGTGTCTGTGTTAATTTACTTAGGAGAATGTTTTTATATTAATTTTCTAATGACACAACAGTGACACAATAATTATAATTAATTTAGAACTTTATTAATTAGAATTAATCAATTATTGTTATTAATTTAGAATTTTATTAATTAAAAGTAATTTAGAACATAATTGAGGTATCACAATGCTTATTAACATGAATAGGGAGCCGTGACCTCGTAACGGTATTACTGTAGTATTTATGCATAATGTCTATGAAATGAAAAAAGAAAATTTCCCATGCAATCATGGTTTTAAAATTTTTATTATTCGATTGTTTAATTTAACCTAAGCTTAAAGAATAAATAAATAATAATGCATACAATACATATTGCAAGTTTACGTTCGAAAGTTTAGCTTCGTCGTTTAATTGTGAAATGTAATTTTAATTTTATTATACCAATCGCGATTCGAAAATTACTCGCTCATGAATGAAATTATACCACAAAGATATGACCGTTGATTAAGACGCAAAGCACTTAAAACTTAATGAAGTGTTTTTTTATGAAATTGTAGAAGCCAAGTTAATTCAACAATTCGGAAAGCATTGACGTAAGATTTACAGGTTTAATTTGGCAATAATATATAAATAGCATGTTGTAGAACCTGTAATATAAAAGTATTTTGATACATATTTGATTATCATTGTTAGCAGTGGATTAATAGAGTGAATTTTCCGCACACTCTCTCTTTGCTCTTGCTCTTACCATCATCCAGGGATGACTGGAAGCGAATGTAGCTTTTTAAGGTGTAACATAATATTTTAAATATTTATATATTTGTTATTATTATTATTATTACACAATAATAGGTAAATAATAATACAAACGTTATGGAAAAGTATTTAATAAAATTATCTATAAATACAATATATATGACTTGTGGGATATTTAATTGATTCATTTAACTAGCCGTTGCCCGCCCTTTTCGCACGACGTACGAAAAAAAAACCATTAACCATAATGAACATGAGTCTTAGAATCTTTATGCCTTCAATGCGCTTTTTTCAACGCGTTTTTATAATTTGTCGTGGTCTATCGCGTTAGAGCCATTTTTATGTTATTGTTATCAAAAGTAAAATTAGTTTAAAAAGAAACACGTACTTTGAAAAAAAAAATACTTTATTATCTTTGGAGTTTGGACTCTTCTCTACAAGTATGAAATTCTAACATTTGTACAG
>DWEE01000717.1:0-15685 GCA_018245755.1 Parelbella macleannani | reverse complement strand
GTAGGCAGAGGAGTGTAGTACACTCCCACGTTTCATCAGTTACATGTAGGTACGTCCCATGGAATTGGTGGTGAGCCAATTGCTATACACTGGGCATAGATCCAGACTCCGAGTCACTGCTAGGAATTCTAAATTAGAAAAATCCAATAGCACCCGACCCGAGATTTCAACCCAGGTCCTCCCGATCGGCAGTCGCGCTTGCAGTCGACCGAGAAGGCAACCTGAATTGAATTAAGAGCTCAATTATATTTTGTCACTATACATCTACACCTAGTTTGAATGGTACATTAATACATCTTATTTTAAAGGTTGTACTGATTGAAACATCAATACAATAAACTTTACATGATATCGTTTGAAATCTTAGATATAATACTCTGCTGTACTCGTATATATATTTTCCGCTTTTATGAATTATGCATTATTGGATCTCAAACCAGTATTTAAACTATCACTACAATCACTGCTACAATTTTAGGAATAATTGTCATCAAGCATACTTTCATGCCCAATTGTATTTTAGTGAGAAGCAATTAATGAAAATTTTCTTATGTTTCAATGGATTGGGTTTAAAAATACCTTAAAGTTACTTTTCACTATGAGACTTGAAAGTTTTCGTCGCCTATTCAATCATCATCATCATCAACAACTTAACCATTAACTGTTGGACTTTGATTCACTCTCATAATGAAAAGAGTTAGAGGCAAATATTACCACGCTCGCCAATGGGAAATTACACTTAAAATATGTAGTATTGTAGCTGACTTCAAAACTTACTGATCAAGTCGAACCATTTCATAATAACGTTCTGCCCGTATCGATCGGCAACTTCCCTGGCATACTTCACGTGAACAATGGAGGTTCCGGTGAAATTTGCGCCTTGTCTGAAACGGACACGTGTTACAATACGTGTTCCATATAACTTCTCTGCCTCTCCGTTATTGTGTAAAGTCGCATTCAATTTATTTGTTTAGCTTCCCCTTACGTTTATGGAGACAATTTTAAGGGGACGTTTATGACAGATTCGTTAACCTGTCATAGATAAGTTGTGTGCTCCTCGAAGATCTAGGTATTATCATTTAAATATCTATACAAAGTTCAAGTATTAAAAATCATCATAAAAAATAGTGGATAATCATCATCAATATCATTATCAGCCTATCTCAGTCCTCTCTTGGCCACAGCTGTACGGAAAAAGGATATTGCCCACAATTTAAAAAGTATCACATATACCTAGGTATATTGAAACTTTATGCATATTTCTTGTATTTCATGTTATAAAAATATTAAAAACTGTATTTTAACTACGGTTTCTTTTAACTCCTTACTGTTAGATACACGTGTATTTTTACTTTTAAATACAAGGCTGGATCGCGTCGCGTCTCAGTATTTCTGCTTACCACAATCCTCAACTAGTTAACAGAACTTGAAAAAATTGTTTGCTATATGTATGTATATTGTGATTTTACAAGGAAGCCAGGCTCATACGGTAAATATTTAATACTTGAGCTAATGCCTTATAGGACATTATTAATAACATTTTTATCATGACCCATATCAAGAAACACAATAATTTTAATTTCTGATGTTACTGTAAATCCACTGTACCAATGTATCAGGCTGCTTATTTGATTATTTTTTACCATGACAACGAAAATAAACACAGCGTATTGTCAAAACATGAGTACAGTGTTCAGAATCGGCGTTTTCCAAATTTCTTTAGAAAGATATCATAACTTTAACAATGGCTACAGCTATAAAAAGAGATAATTTACTTACTTCGGATTTCGAAGTGTTCGGTAAAGTTCAAGGTGTTTACTTCAGGAAACACACTCAAAGAAAAGCTACAGAATTAGGCTTGAAGGGATGGGTTATGAACACCGCTCAAGGTACTGTCATTGGACAATTGCAAGGACCTAAGCATTCCATCGCCGATATGAAAGTTTGGCTTCAAAAGGTCGGTAGCCCTAAGTCGAAGATCGAAAAGGCAGCTTTTAGAAACGAAGGGCCGATTAACAGTTGTGCCTTTAAGACGTTTGAAATTCGTCATTGATTTTTGTATTTTGTCATTTTTTGGTAATAAAATTGTATTAACTTAGAGAGTGTCTTATTTATGTATACAAATGTTCTTCAAATTATGTTTTTTTTAAAAGCAGGCGTAATTTTTGGTAAATTTGGACTCGGGTTTAATGCGATGATTCTACAAGACAATAGCTTAAATGTTTATAGAGCACATTGTGTAACGTAACTGATAACTAATTTAAATATGCGCTGAGCAAACTTACAGCCAGTCGATTCTGTCCTTATCGTCCACAGTGTTCAAATAGTCCGGGTATATGTTCACGTTGTTGAAGTCATAGCTGTACGCGGTTTTCGAGCAAGTGGGATAGCACATAGGACAATGTATGCCTCCGCCCGCTAAATGCATCTCCAACTCTGGCGGAATTGGGTCTACCTGCGGTCGGACCGTCATCGACTGAACTGTAAAATATACAATATGAGGACGTATTTCATGTATAATTTAAATTATCTTTTAAATAATGGCAACGATTTTCCATATTTACCATATCATGTAGTGTTCATTGATAAAGAGTATTAAGTACATCCAGAATATAACAAAATCCGTTGTGTTAAGTAATTAAATGATCATTGAGTAATAACCTTTTGTTAAGATTGTTGAAAGTAATAAAAATAGTACAACCGTTGTATATTCTTAAGCAGGGCACATCACGCATGTCACATGTCCTCATGTTTATCATTTTCGGCATGTTGAATGGTGTGCAGTTGCAGCTCTCTAAGAGAAACAGCATCCGACATTTTAACATGCAATCGCTGTGCGTGTAAAAAGGGAGGTATGACGACTCATCGTAGAATAGACATTGTCTCAGTTTCACGGAGACATGTTGAATGTCCCTGGACGCTTCTGTGAAACTTGCCGTCACCAAAACTGTCATCTGAGGACGTAGAAATATTTCGTCAGCAAACCTTCACATATTGCCATATTGACTGGGTCGGGATCGGGAGAGCCTGAGTTCAAATCTTGGGTCGGATTCTATTGTTATTTTCTAATTTAGAATTTCCAGTAGTGACTTGGAGTCTGGTTCTATGCCCGGTGTACGAGAATAGGCTCACCACCTAAATTCCATAGGACGTAAACGTAACGGGTGAAACGTGGAAGTATGTTACACTCATCTGCCTATTTCTTCGAGGATTACAGGCGAGATGTTACGTAACTTCACATGAAAAGCGATAATTTGCATCAATGTAATATGGACTTGATTATATAAAACTGAATGTTACCTGAACGTTAGGACTTATGATTTGCATGGCGAAGCTACCGCTTGGTGCATCGGGAAAATCATAGGCATCAGAAAACTGCAACTGCAAAATAACTCTCATTTCAACACACAAAAAAAAATTTTTGGCTGATTTTGTATACTCGCAAAGGTAATTATTTCAATAATATGTTATCATTGCTCAAGGTAATCCTCAACAAGATGTTATAATGATGAAATATTAAAAATTATTGTGGTATAAAATTAAAAACTTATTTTACATTAATGTATTTTAATTTGACAAGCCGAAGACAGGGCGCGATGGCGCTCATTGGGGGAGGTCTATGTCCTATCCTATGAGATAGGCTGATGATCATGATGTATTTTAATTTTTAATGATATTTGGTAATCTTTGTTGAGACATTGAAATTTCACTGTAAAATGAATGTAAACTTTTTTAAAATCCTGAAACTAATTCAAATTAAATTATAGCACGAACACCAAAATTACTATCACTTGCAAAACGAAGCATGTTGTTTTGGTTTTTGATTTATAACAGTACCTTGATTGAGTAGATACTCATTAGATAATCACTCGATTAGATAATCGAACTATTTATAATTAGCCAAATTTACACGATTATGTTCTATAATTGCCTACATTTAAATTACCTGAGCTCCCTGCAGAGGCATATTGTAATAGAAGTCATCGCTCTCGTTCAGCCTCATGAGAACTTTAAGTCCTTGGTCGAAGTCGAAGGTGGACTTGTTTCCGTACTTATACATATCAGTACTGCGTGATCCAGTGTTGCTGATGAAATAATTTTGAATTATCAAAAGATTCTCTTAGGAATTCCTATCAAATAGTTAATAAAGCATGATAAATTTAAAAGAAAATTTTCTTAAAATATTGACCTATTATTATTACTATCCAAACTGAACTATTCACGGAGAAATCGTATAGGTACTTCCGATTTTTCAAAAACAAACAACTATGTCAAATTTTTGAGTGAAAATTAATTCATCTTTGTTTAAAAAATTGATTGAATCGTAATTATGATTTGATTATGATAGAATAATTTAACACAATCATAATTAGAAATTATACCTACTCCTCGAATGTGATATCCGACTCACGCAAATAATTAAATGTACAACAATAGCCGTTCATAGTGAGACGGAAATCGAACAGATCCGAACAATTGGTCGGCGTCTCATTCCACGCACATCGCAGTAACAAATCTTCGCAGCTGGGGGTTAGCTAAAATGAAAAAGAAATAATTGTAAATGTGAGCTGAAGGGATACAAGTACCGAGGGATACCAAAACTCGCCCATCTTGACGTTAGTTAAGTCAATCTTGACGTTAGTAAACTGGCGTTAGTTAAGTGATTATAGAAGAAAAACGTCAAAATGTAAAATTAGAGATAATTGGCTATCCGCCAATCCTCTGAGGGAACCGGTGGAAATTACGTAATAATGGTAATAAAAATAGGAAAATATATATCTTTATGCATCCTGCAGCTGTAATAACAGCAAGTATGCTAATGCATCTAATATCTAATTGTGGCATTTGGAATATGAAGTATATAGAACATCCTCAAACTCGTATCCATAACGTACCAGTACATTTGGCCACTGGTGACACTTACACTGCGCATAAGTTCGTTAACATCGTAGTCGCCCAGCGCGCGGTGCAGTTGCATCGGCTGAATGATCTTGTCGCTCATCGGCTGGAAGTTGTACAGCATACCCAGACCGAACAATAGCGATAGCATTTCCTGCTCGTTGTACTTGCTGTTGCGCTCCTCCCTCAACCTGTTAGGTACCAGTAGAAAGTGAAGGTGTCACTAATTCTTGTAGTAACGTTCCGGCGTAATAAGACGTGCGGGTATGAAGAGAGTAACGAAAGTAAAAGAAGTCTGTAAGGATGGAAATAGTTGGCAGTCATTACCTACTATCTACGTACACAGTAAAAGTCCTGGCTTTATGATTTAAAGGAAATAATAATAGACTAAATATGCTGCCTTAATCAGCATAAAGTAGGATTTACTCGAGGATGACTTGGTTTCTACGTTACTTATTATAACCGAAGTGTCGACGCCATTTAATGAATACTTCACAAGTTATTCTTTAATTGTGCTTCTGTTTTATGCCTACTGATTAAAATTTGAGTCATCTTTTCATAAATTATTAATTTTTGAAATAAATATAGTCTTAAGATAATTGAGTTTAATTTGTTTTATATCTCTAATTTAACGTATGATATACCTACATTCAAATATTTTTTTAATTTATGCTCGAAAGTTGTCATTGAAAATTGTCAGTTGGTACTAAAACGTAGATACCTATAACTAAAATGAGTTTTTTATTATTATTATTAACACGTATAACTAAAACTAAAACATAACTGAAACACGTATAATTAAAACTAGAAATGCCAATAGATTAGTTGTCGAAGCGACGGTGAATACCAACTTTTATCGGATTTATATTACCGGACGGACTAAAAGACTTGCCGCTCATAACGTTCAAGAAAATGTTATTTCAGTTGTTATTAACTAAATATTATTAGATATTCAGTGAAAGATAATTTTCAAAACACTTTATAATTTCGTATCGATGTTAATTTGATGGCACGGATTTATGTATTAACTCCATAGAGTAGTTGTAACGTACTTATAGTGAAATGTATTATTGTAATTTAATATTAAATTGTGTTGACATAATTAGTATAAAATGTCATCTGAGAATTAATTAAAAATTGCATACTGCTATAGCTGATATAGCCAAATATGATGGACGCATTTTAATTTTGAAAACCTTTGTATACCAATATTTGTGGCAATAAAATATTTTTAGTTGTACTATAAAACGACGGAAACTGTGATTATTTTCGAAAAACAACACAAATGTTGAACTTACAGTTTCCTCGCAAGATTGATAACCGCTTGTTTGCTGATTCTATTGTTCGTACAGATGCCGACGGCTGGGAAGATGATGTTACTAACGGACACACCTTCTGGAAGTTGGGTGGTCACAAGTGGAGCTCTATAATATTTTCTGAACGTTATCCACACCAGGGTCACGGAGAAAACTAACGCGCTAATCAGCGTTATAATCCAAATAATGCTGGTGAAAAAAGACAATTTTACATAAATAGCAGATGACGACTAAAGATACTACCAACGATATATTAAAAAAACTAATGTTTTCAAAAAGTTAAGGTAAATCAACGGAAATGAATATTTCTTCTTAAAATATTGAGTAAGTAGGATCGTTATAGCACAATTAAAATCTTATCTTCCTATCATTCTAACTACTCCGTCTCAATTTTAATTAACCAATAATTAACATTTACATTCTTTAAACGTGCAACTCAAAGTCGAAGCTTTAGTAATCTACGTATCTACATAAATTGCAGCTCATTTTTAGAGGCTAAAGTGCAATGTTGATCAATTGCAAAGATGAAAGTCCTACATTTCATGACATAACGCGTTTATTATGAGGTAATCGTGAGCCTCCTCAGTATGCTGTAACATTCGTAGTAACGAGACGTAAGTCACCACTGACAAAACAAGCACACAAGCGAACAATCTTGTAAACACATTCACACAAACACATACCGCTCTACACACGGCGTGTTTTCATCAACGAGGTGCTTAAGTCCACATATTGAAGACTCCGCGCAATACTCTTTGCTAACCGTCTTTACGCTTTGTTTTAATGTCTCAATTTTTGTTGGTTTTACAACCTTCCTTTGCATCCGACGTCGGTACGCTAACACGTACGGCGAGTGATGTAAACTCGCATCCATTGTGTCTCCTTTTTTGCTGTGTGAAAAGAACCTAACAGTTAATAGACTGAGGCGTGAGTGATACGAACTCACTTTAAATCAAGCATTGCTTTAAAAGTCGGTGTATAAACGGCGCTTGTTAAATATTCTATTATTGCGATAACATCAAACATTTACCTCGGGTTAACGGCTAGGATTGATCGGTTCGCTATTGATTTAAATATTAAGTTCATTTTCGTCGGCAATATGAATGTAGGTGTAAATTTGATCCTATGTACATAGGAATGACCAAAAAGATATACAGTGGGAATGTCGATGAATATAGATACCGATGGAGAGCGAAACTCATCTTATCTACCTTGATCAAATAGGTCATACATTGGCTTATGGTGGAATAAAAAATGTGGTTTCGGAGATTTTGCGTGTGTCTATGGCAATGGTCATGATAATAATATAAATAGGCTCACCGCCTATTTGGTACTAGGTGCTCCATGCCCCATACCATAGGCATAAGGGTTTTGATGTGATGATAAAGTACTAATATATGTACATATATACATAATTGATAGGGCATGATTGTAAAATTTATTACACGATTGTGGTTTCAAGATATTAGTCAACGAGTACTTCAATAAAATCGAAGCGTAAACCACATACAATAAAACAGATTGCGCGATTCGTTGCCCAACTGCTGCCCGTCTCAAGAAACTTCACATTGATGCATATACCTTTGGAACATTCACATTCAAATTTCTGATTGGATGTTATAAAATATATATATTGCTTTGTTATCAATAAATTTTACTTTTAACGAAAGTGCCAAGTAGCCAAATGTCTAAGTTAATATAATATATCGTATCATTACCACCGTGGGCAATCTCTTTTTTTGTATACCCTTCTCACATTAATGATACCAGGAAGCTTAAAACAGTTGCTTAATTTACTTCAAAATTAAACACTTCTATATCGATATTCTTTTAAAAACTTGTTCTAGATTCATTCTAAAATAGAGTACCTACGTAAGTTAAAAAAAAGCTAATTCTATGTTTAAAACTCCTAAATAATATGTGTCCGGAAACAAACAAACTGTAGATAACATTAGAACCACGTATTATAATAGTTACCTACTAGTTTATGTAATTCAATTAATCGGATGACGCAACGTATGTCCCAGACACATCGTAGTACGAATACTGTCGCGACACTTGCGCGTGCGATGCTATTGCTGTCTGCACTTTGTGTTCCTGCAGCGATAGTTGCTATGGGAGGGGGTCAACGTCCATCTCAAGTTGCATCACGACTCCATTTCCACCGATACCGGTCACGTGCTTTTATTATGATGATATAACGCAATATGATCTTTATTAGCATTAATAAAATGCGTTCTTTCTCGTGAGAAACATTTCTAAATATATTTATGTGATCTTCTTTTGTCACCACTATACTAGCACTAAACTTACGTATTTATTCTAAAGATATACTAATTATAGCAATTGTGGTTTGCCAAACGTAAGTTTATGGTCATTTAAAACACCACATTGTCACCATTCTACTACTGGAACAATTTCCACGACTAGGTACTACTAGGTACTAAACAATACTGGTCTGCTTTCCGTATGAGAATAATTTTGTCTCTGTTTGATGTCGCTTGTTATAAGATAATTATAAAACAAAATTACACCAGCTCTTCTGTCCACAATCAATGTTTTATAATTTCTAATGTATTTAAAACGAGTTATAACATTCCAGAAAACCCACCCATAAATCTATTACGTGCTGTATCCTTACATAACGACATTACTAGATACACGTATGATCTTGCGGTGATCGATTAAATGGACCCTTTCTCTTATAAATACTAGTCACATGACACTAGAGCTCCGAAATTTGCATATACATTAATATTTATGAGTAAAACTAGCAAGGAAAATATCACGAATCTTCTCTTAGAATGAGAATGGTTAATTTGTATTCTAGTGGATTTGGCAGATTTAGCATGACTTGGCAGATTTCACATCCTTACAAAACATAAGGTAGAAATCTAAGGCATGCATATTTCTTCGCCACGTTTTCCTTCACTTCAAAAAGATGCGCGTGAGAATGTGTGTACCCATCCGCGGAGTAGGACGCAGTTTTCTAAACCTCTCGACTATCGCCGCTTTTGCTGTTATAAAGCACGTTAATCAGTCATATCATATCACCTTATTAAATCTTAAGTAGTTACGTATTTCTAAAAGAAATACATAGTTATCTTTTTTACTTTATAACTAACTAACTCCTAAACCAGCTAGGTATATCCGTGAGTATATTATGGAGTAACAAACGCTTGTCACACGCTGAAATTAGCTAACTGTTATAGAGCCTAAAGGCATTAATGTCCAATTTTAAATATATCTGATATTCTACTGGAGGTTGACCTGAAAATATGTATGCGATGAATATTATTTTTAATAAAGGTAGTAAGAATAATGTTATTATTAATAGTGAAATACGAATAGTGAAATATGTAAAGGCAAAAACCTAAAAACCTTGGCAAAAGTATTATAAGACGCTCTGCAGCTGGCTAGTAGCGGTTGAATGCAAAGAGTTGAAGATCGAGCTCTCTGGCGTGCTATTTAAGAGGTACATATCCAGCATTGCTCATATATAAATTCTAAGGGTACTAGACACGCAACTGCGCTAACCAAATAGGCTAGACACTGGCTAATAGTGAGTCAGAAGACTCTGAAACGCGAGTGCATCTATGAATGCAGATGAAGCACATCAGATCTATAACGATAGAGATATTTTGCATGCGCTACTCTCTGCCTAACATATAAGTGACCTACGGAGATGATATAATAAATAATTATTATAAATTCACGTGTACCTACAACAAAGTTGCAAAAAAATCTGAACGTAAGTCTCACGTTCAGACATCACATGATCATATTGCGTCAAATCATAACACCACGTGATCGGCAATATTTGAAATGAAGAAATGGGGCAATGTGAAATGGCCGATGACTGATGCTCAGGTCATAGTTCCTCACGATCGAGAAGAAGTAAGTGCACTACTGGAGATACGATGTGTCTGTGACATGAAATATGACATTACACTACTTTAGTTGTATTGCATCTACAAAATGTCAGAACTCTTTTATGTTCATCTTATTTTATATTCGATCGGAATCAACGGAAAATCAAAAAGACTTTGTGGTAACATTACAATTTGGGGATCTAAGGGTTTCTTATTCAAATGAAAATTTATTTATGAAATTTTAACAATTTAAAGTCCGGCCTATTTCATTTCGATTTAGGTAAAAGATTTTTTTGGGTCTTGTAATAATCGTCACGGCCACGGGACAGTCCAGCACAATCCGGTCGTTCTATTTATTACGCGTCAAAAATACACATTAAAACCCCATGAAATAAAAATCGATGAAGTTCAAACGGATGCCATGTACCTACTTGTACGTTCGTCAAGATATTAAAAATGTTTTGCGCGGGAAATGGGCACCATAAAGAGGAATTAACAACACTGACTGGGCTTTTAAAAGCCCATAAAACCAATACCGTGACCGAATAATTGATCAATGTTAACTTTGTAAGGTAACAAGAGGATTCTAACGCTTGATGCGTGGTGGTGGTAGCCCGCTCTCTCGGTCGCTGCGATCTCTGCGATCGGACAATCCGCGTTCCACGTTCGAACGTACCTGTCCAACGGTTTCTCTGTCTACCTGCTATTTTTAAGTAAATATTTTAACAGACTTTAAATAAGTGTGTCTCTAGTGATTTAGTGCAGTTGTGTACGGTTGATATTTGAAGTTGTAAGGTGGAGTAACTACAGGTTCGCGTAATTAATGTAATACTTATGTTAGTGAATCAATGGTAATTTATAAAAATGAATTATTATAATACTATGTTTCGATCTTTAATGATTTTTATTACTGTTGAAATAAACTCTTGTAATATATAATATTTTGAATATAAAAATAGTATTGTTTACTTTTTAAATGTTTGATGAAACGCTTTAAAAATATATAATACTTATAATTTTTGGGTTAAAATGTTAAGAGACATAACTTGCGGTAATTAATTTGTTTTAAAATGAATTCATATGACATAGTACATTTCATATTTCCCTTATAAAAATTAAACCAAGAGTAGAATGCGTTTATATAATATTTTAAAGGGAAAATATCAATAAAAAATATTTTTTTTAGTATAATTTAATAGTGACATTATTTTACAATGTTTTTAACATAATACCATAGGTAGGTTACAACCCTATTTCAAATTGGATTCCATTGAATATGATTGTCCATATTAAAAATAACATCAAGCCTGTATTCGCCGAAGCTGTAAGCTTACCAGTCTAGCGAACTCACAAGACTCTTCTGTCATGTTACACGTCCCACCATGGAATAGGCCGTAAGCCTATTGCTACAAACCGGGCATAAATTCAGAATCCGAGCCACTACTAGTGAAATCAAATCAGAAAACCCAATAGTATCCAACACGGGTATCGAACACAGAATCTCTCGATCAGCAGTCGCACCTGCTAGCACTCGTTCAACGAGGCATTAGTCCATAATCGTTCATTTACAATATTATAGCCTCTACATCCTACTTTAACAGTTCATAATCATCAACCTCATCAACCTTGGTAAGTCGACTGCTGTACAAGGGCGTCCCCTAAGGACTGTTTTCCTATAATCACCACGCCATTCGTGCGGGTAGGGGTTCGCAGAGCATGGCTTTTATTAATAAGAACATGGAAAAAACCTACAAAATTTAATTTATACAAAAGCATCACTGACCAACAAAATTATGTAAATAAACCGGTCGATTACAACTGTCTTATTGCTAGATACCTTGACACATATCTATGTATGTAATATGTAGGGTAATAACCCGTGCTTAGCATACAACAGCCACAACACTTATATAACATGTATTATATAATGAAATGTTAAAATATCTCCACATAACTTTGTTGTTGTTTGGAGATCTTTCAATCATTAGTCTTGATGACGGTTATAGAATGTTCCAGCCAACGTTTTCCCTGTAAGTATTCGCAGTATCACGAGGTAGTTTCGCAAAGAGTTACATCTTTTGTGGCGTCTCATCTATTGGATCGCTCGCAGTGGATTTGAAAGTAAAGCTTGTTTACGTTCGACGACCTTGAAAGCAATGTAACACATATCTGTACGTTTGTGATTGTTTTATCGCGTTATTAATTTCGTATCGTTGCGCAAATTAGCATTAGACTGTATTGATATCTGTGAAGTAATGTGATTGGGGGACATAACGTTTCCTTTACAGACCTTGACATAGAACCTCGATGCTCTCTGCCTTACCTGTAAAAGGCCTTACTATAATAAAATAAAAAAATGTCACTGGACTTATTATTATTATAATGTCTAGCCAGGTGCCTGGCATAGAGTTGGATAGACCACGGAAATCAAACTTATGTAACAATTTCATAAAAATCAATAAAATTAAAACGTTTTTAATATTCAAACAATAAAAAAAGTTTCATATAAATATAAAAAAATATTGATTTATTTACTAACCAATATATTGGTACACCGTTTCATTAATAGTAAATTAAATTATTATTTACAAAATAAATTCCCTGCGGAGTGCCAACATGATTATCGACAACGGCAACTAGTACATCGTCACAGTTTTCAGTTAACATTAGAATTTAATTTTAAAAAAAGTATTTACTTAATTAAAACCATGACATTGAACGCGCTTAAATTATTAAAATTATTGCAATCTCATTTATTGAATTTATTAAAATGACAAATCTAAGTAAATTATGCCTACATTAGAAAAGCTTAGCATTAGATTAGCTTGCTTCTTAAAGTGCTTGTTGAGCTATCCGAAAATAAAATAATTTCTTTATCTTTAGCGAATGCGTTAGAGTTAGACCGTTTGACAAAGATATTGCAAAAACATAGAGGAAATTCACAGTGTTTTAGAGGGAATCGTGAAATATGTATATTTACCACAGTAATTCAGGGTCATGTAAGAGTATTAAATAATTATAAAATAAAGACAATATACTTTATTTGCGATAATCAGTACCTCACTTTCGCTTAATATTCCATCGTATAACAGGCAAATAATTACCTCGTACAAAGCTAAATAAACCGTAAACTATAAACAAAAGCTGCATTATTATTGACATGACCTTTCATTGTATGTCTGCCCTAATATAACTACAATTTTTTTTGACAACTGAACAATACAAGGTTACACACATTACGCACTATCTCTACAAAGACTTATGTGTGCATTGTTTAAAATGTCATCCATTGACATTGCTTAAAATGCCATCCAAAAACGAAATACTTATTTCTACATTACCTACTCTTTAATTAAACGGCGAACTCATGACCTTTATAGAGTAAACAACGTATTATTTTCGCGCACATAACCTAATTAAAAATAAAAGAGCATTGTTCATTATTTTTATTAAGAAATCGTGTTCGTGTCATCTGCCTTTGAGTACCCACTGGAATTTAGACAAAACGTTGATTGCCTTGTAATTATTATTGTCACATCATTACGCCAGGTCATTTACATATCCAACCCGTACAGAACTGACGTGCTACTTTTACATTCACTCTCTTCACTCTTTATTTTTCATTGTACTCATACATTCAGGCTGGTTCCGGAGACTTCTTACTCCCCCATCAGCCAGTATCTAACCTATTTAGACAAGATAGGTCAGTATCGGCACCTGCATACATCAACATTAGTGATGGATATCTCTTTAGCCTTACATCATTTATTGATTTCCGAAATCCGAACAATACACGCTCTTAGTACATTTGGATTACGAATAGTTTTTCAGGGCTTATATATAGTCAGTAGCTGATACACCGTTCAGGATAAAAACTATGTAGACAAATTTGTTACGTGCATTATAGCGAAACATTTAACATAGTATCAAAGAGCCCCTTAGACCCCTCCCCATCCCCCCCACCCCTCTCCCCCTCGCCACCCCCCCACCCCTCCCGTTCCCCCCTACTAAAAACTGCTACTGCATGTTAATTATCTCATATGTAACGACTACATTTGTTTCATTTGTAAAACAATGCGTATTTTAGATCAATCAAAGGTCAAGTTAATTGGGGTCCGTCATTCTTTAGGAAAAATCTTATTGTAACAAAAGACATTGTCATCTACATTAGATAATAGATAAATATGTGGTGTAACGATTTAATTTATCAGTAGTTACGTTTACATTTATGCATATTTACGTTACTACAGACATTTACCCTTTTCCCTTTTATTCTATTGACTGTTGACTGTATTATTTTCGGGAATCAAATGCTATCTATCTGAAATCTACCCTATCTAGAAATTTATTTAGAATATAACCTAACTAGAATTGTATATTTTGCTCGTACCTATTATAATTTTACAATATCACTTATTATTTCTCCTAGACCACATCTATTGAAGATTAGTCTTCATTAGAAAATTAATTAAAAAACTCTCTAACTTTGGAAAAATACCTATATTTAAAACTTATATTTGCATATCTCCTTTTCAGCATCTAACCACAATGAAGTCAACTCTTCTTTTACTGGTAGTGAGCTGTCACTTTGCATGCAGTCTTCCTCCACCACACCCAGCCGTGGTGGCCGTGCGACAACAGGAAGAAACATTACCCCCACACCTTCGGAAGCCAGCGCTGCGGAACCCTCGCTTATTGGAGATCTTGTCGCTAACCAGCGTTCTTCATCACGGGGAGAAACCGGTACTCAAAACATATCTTTTTCATGTCATCTACTCATTAGCTTAAATATTTTTTTAAGTTTAAAACTTTTAAGAGCTTCTACAGTGCCTTTAAATGTTTCGATTATTTTAATTTAGAGAATAATAATAAGGATAATATATATTAATGCAAAAGATAATAATAGTAAGTCCAGGTTAAATGGAATAGTACCTATATTTTAACGGAAGTTAAATACTGGCTATAATACAATTTGCATCGTAATGCGCCATTATTCTTAATATAGAATTAAGCCTCAGCCTCTATTCCACAGAGGAACGTAAATGTCATTGTTTAGACGTGGCAGTGTACTACACTTCTCTGCCTATCCCTTCAGGCACATACGGGTGTGACAATACTTTCATAACGTATATTGTAACAATACGTTAGGTGGCTCTGTATTTGAACCTGAAACTTTTTATTGCAGGTGTACCAAAGAGAAGCAGACTCAGTGCCGCGGAGGGAGATATATAACATCCTGACTCACGCTGGTTTCATTGGCCGCCGCCACCCCAAGCACCCGCCGTTACCTCACTCCCAGCTCCAACCTCAGCACGCGCCGCCAGTGCACTTTGTCCAGAACCAACAGCACTTTGACTCGCCATACCTGCCTGGACCTGACTTATTGCAATATTTATAAATTGTCAACCAAATAAACCAGTAATTGAAATGGAGTTAATTGGTTAATATAAACATTACTTATGTATGTTTCTATCGAATTTCACACTGTTATGTTCCAAATGGAAGATAACAAGCGTGATCGACTCTTTCATAAGAAATAATTTCAAAACGAATATCTGGTATTTAAAACATGTGTTGTTGTCTAATGGGAAGTCCGAT
>DWEE01000716.1:0-15688 GCA_018245755.1 Parelbella macleannani | reverse complement strand
TTAAATATATTGGTAAACAAATATAATATGTATTAAATTAAAATCCACAAAGTTATTCGTGAGCACATATTCGAGGTAAAGGTATATGGGGTGCTCGCTCCGCCCGCGCCCAAACGTCAGTCACGCAGAAACGTTAATGTGACATGACTTTTCGTCAACTAATTACGCACCCACTGAAGTGTTCTGGTCACCGGCCCGCAGAAATAGCACGCCGCGGTCAACAGCGCTCTTTACCACTCGACGTTTTGTGCGTCGCGTTCACTGACCCACTGTTTTCTTTTTGTTTTCTTCTTTCATTTCGTAATACTCATTTTCCTTGCAACTCGTACTCGTACACGTAATAGAACGTTAGTGAAAGTTCCAAGAATCCCTGTGTCGGTTTTCTTGGTAGTCGGTATTGTGATTAGTCAGGTGAAACTATTATAAAAGGTATCTATTTATATGAACTGTGTAATTAAAAGATTCATAAAAGGGCTCACTATCATCGTCATGCTATTAATTTATTATGAAAGTATTAAGACATCACGAAAGTTATTTCAGCTTGGCTTTTGAGTTTTTTTTTTGGTTAGCACCAAGGCAACGGCGGCGGCACGTTAGTAAAACGGGTAATTTACGCGAGCCTATAAGTAACAAAATTCATTAAGGCCGTTACAAAGTGGCGCGGGCGTTCTTAAAGCGAATGGCCCTAGAGCTTACACCGTTCATAATGGGCGTACAAGGCTCGCAGCGGGCCGAGGCGCCGCGCGCGTTTTAATGAAACACCTGGAGAGCTCGTGCCCGCTTCCGTTGCATTAATCTCGCGACACCCGCGTCTGGCCCCGGGGCTCTCTCGCCCTCTCCACTTGATTACCACCTACGTTGATCTGATGTGAAGATTTTGTGTGATCTGAAAGCGACCAACGCCTGAACTGAGACGAACGTTAATTTTATT
This sequence comes from Parelbella macleannani, assembly GCA_018245755.1. Lineage (NCBI taxonomy): Eukaryota > Metazoa > Arthropoda > Insecta > Lepidoptera > Hesperiidae > Parelbella > Parelbella macleannani. The sequence goes on along the minus strand of DWEE01000716.1, from coordinate 14,757 downwards.
ACCGTTGCAAGATTTCAGATCGGTGTTATGTATTTGCCTGGTAGTATCCTTTCTGTTATTCTTGAACAACTCTCCTTAATACTATTTTTATTCAAATTCAGGGTACAGTTATGAATAAACTAGCTCAGTGGTATATTGTTCTTCCCTCTAGACATCAGTGGTAAAAACGGGCAACTAGTACCTATTAAAGTTGGTGTAAACACGGCGGTGACCGCCCACCGGCGCTGGCGGCAAAAGTGGCCGAGATAACTCCGCGCACGGATGCATATTTTAACTTTAAGCTACGGTGGCGCGATGCAAACTTGTCGAGAACTTCTCCAGAGTAAATAATTCTTACTCTAAGGCTTCTTCACGGAGTGGCTTTCTTTTTTCTCCCCGACGGTTTCGGCTCTAATTGCCGGCTCTTTGAGGTGCAAATGTTTGCAATGGGGTAATTGCAGTATTATTTCGACGGCGGCGTGCGGAGCGGCGCATTACGTCAGAGACAGGCGCGTGCGGCGCGGCGCCGCCCAGAGGCCGAAATAAAAAAGCGGCGGCGAGTGCGAGGCGTAAACACGCACCCCTCTTGCGTGACGGCTCATTAGCCGCTCCCCTGCGCCTCTATAAATCATTTTAAATTCAAATTCTACTTACTTTCTGAATTGACTTTGCTTACATAATTCTCTTGCTAGCCGCAAAATTTAGCAAATTAGATTTCACCTTTTTCCCGTTTCGGCTTGGCGCTAGAAAAAATTATTTGCGGCACCCGGGATCAGGTCCGCCGGCCTATGCTCGTATTACCTGCCACTATTGCGCGCGTCCAGTCCACCCCCTGCACAATTTGCTCGATAGAGAATAGCTTTTAAGGTTGACTTACCTACTTTATTAAATCGCCACTGCTTATTAAAATATTTCTGTACCAGAGAAATAAGAATAAGTTTTATTAACATTACCACAACTCCTACTGGCACTCTTTTAAATTAGTAACCCACGACATAATTTTTATGAGAATTTATTACAATAGATGAAACAATAATGACGACATGAACTTTATTTACATACTTGTACATATATATTTAGCACGCTTGACATCCAAAAATAGTAATTAGTTTGTCATAAAAAAAGGTTTGTACAATATTACAGCGATCGAGAGAAAGGTTTTAGTACAAAACAAACTAATAAATACTAGGTATAGTAGATTTGTCAAGCAAGCAAAATATTAAACTGAGTTGGGCACGTGGCCACGCGCCGCGCATACCCTCGTGTACGAACGCACGGCCGCACGCACACACGTACACACTAATTTAAACATCGCACACAACACCTACTCAGGTACAGCAGTTGGCACGTCGCGCTGGGCCCATTCTATTCCCGTCGCCCGTTTGACATCACGAACATTTTTGGCACCCACTTTGGTGCGTACAAGTGTGGTGCTCGGTGCTTGCCGCGAGGGTGTCATTCATCTAAACGTTAGCTCATTGTTTTCCTCGGGTGTCGATTTGTCGCGACACGTGTCGTATCGGCCAATAGTAAAATAGTGTGTCTCGTACGGAACGTGCGCGCACGGCCAGCCACGCTCCATCGGAGTCACGTCGCCAATCCATCAAGCGGTACGCGATCGATCGATCAATGAGGTACGCGAAGCCCGCGTTCCCCACGCACCATTCTAATTCGAAAACTATTTGATTCTTTTTTTGGATTGGTCGTAATTATTGGCATTTGTTTATTTATGTATTCAATACTAATGCAATTTACATTTGCCTTAAATAGGTAATTATAGAACGGCGTTTATAATGTGTATATAACCTTTATGACGTTTTTCTTGTTTTATTTTTTTTTTGTAGTTCTTATTATAGTTTAAAGATTTCGTGACTTTTCAGAACGTTTTTGGCTGTACCGATCGATTTGTCATTTTATACACATAGCAATTAAGTAGGTAAATATAGGCGAAGGAGTTGCGAGTAAATAATGTGTTGATATGGTCGCACGTTGCTCGAGCGACGTGTGATGTTAGTGCAGTGTCGGCGCGGCGTACGGGCGCGTGCCGCCGCGCGCTGCCGCGAGTGCGGGAGTGCACTCGGCAGCCTTACTCCACTTAACGAGACACGAACGCCTCTCCGCGCTTCTCTTTGATGTCATTTTTGTTACAACGAATTTACTAAACCAATTTTTAGCTTCGTATACATATAAGTCCATCCTCCCCTCCCACTCCCCCATGTAAGCCCTATATTTCCACGAGCACATTTATGCCGCTATCAAATATAGGGAAGCGATCGTAAGAAACTGACACTCTCGCCCGAACCCTTGTATTGCAAGTGCGCATTGTTGTGCCATATAAAGGACGTGTAAAGGAAACTCGCTCGGTTTACTCCACTATCGCAAAAATGTTATTAGTTTTGGGCCGTTATTGCCCACCCGCGACCTCTACACCCTCTACCCTTGCGCCGGATCGAGCGGTGAATTTCCAAAGGTCGCTCCTCATAACACCTATTGTAATCCTTAAAGTAATTTTGCCTAATTTTCATTATTGCGAGTTAACTTGGTGCCTACCATATGAAAAGATCACAAATTTGCGTAAAGTAATAAAACTCCAAATGACTGCTAATAGAATAACCAAGTTGAGCAGCAAAATTAAAAAGGTCGCAATGACTACTATTCAAAGTGCGAATAGGCACATCGATTTCGTTGCAAATAAAGATCATAGCGATTCGCAATTGGTGCTCGTGGACAATGAATGTGAACAGATAGAGGTGATGGAATAGCAATTAATGCATCGTAATGTGCAGCGGGGCCGCGCGGGCCATCCGTCTCAGGCGACGCGGCCATTTATATCGGTGCGGTGTCCGTCACGCTAATCGCTGCGTGCACCTGCTGGCCCCCGCCGCCCCGCCCACCCCTCGCAGCCCTCGCATGCCCCAAATTGTCCAAATCGAAAACAATGGCATTTTCTATTCGATATCATGCAGGCACTGACTCCAATCGCCCATCGAGACACCTCCCGGCGCAATCGATACTAGCACGCGTTTTAATAATTGATCGACTTTTTTGTAAATCACACGTTAATTGACCCGTTATTGTTACATTATTTGACATATCATGGTTACACTTTGTTAAGAAAACACTCTAAAACACACTTCGACTGTCTCGTTGGCCGGGCCGTCGCAAGCGCGGCTGTCGGTCGGGAGGTCCTGGGTTCAAATCCCGGGTCGGGTACTATTGGATTATTCTAGAATTTCTAGTAGTGACTCGGAGTCTGGAATTGTGCCCGGTGTATGGCTTACCACCTATTCCATGGGACTTAAACATAACTGGTGAAAGGTGGGAGTGCAATACACTCCTCTGCCTACCCCTCCGGGATGTTGGAATGCATTTAACAAAACCTGCTTTTAAAAAAAAATTAAATCATTAAGTTACTATTTATTGCAAAATTTCTTCTGATATTAATCACATTATTTTCTTTACCTATCATTTATTCCATTACCCATTTAGCCCTTAACATAACCAGCAGGAAATTTCCTATAGTTAAAGAATTTATGTTCACTCCAAACATATTTACTTATCCAAATGTAATTGTACGGTACGTTTCTAGTAATATATAGTTTTAAATGAACAAATAAAGCACAGTTGGCAAGCACGCTACGTCCGAAGTGAAGTGATATTTACAAATATTGATATTAAAACATATTGAAAAGCCAAGTTGGTAAACGCTCGAATCAGCGCACGCTAATAACAACGAGAGTTTGATAGACTGCAGCGTGTTGACTTATCACAGTAGCGCTGAGAACATGATCACCTATTCAAGTCGCAGGCACAGGCTGCCGGGACTCGAAACTCGGTTAAAGTAGACGGTGCCGAGTAACAGGAAATAATAACTTTATCCCCGAGCTTAGCGCCAAGAGGACCGGCCAACTAACATTATGCCTGCTAGTAACAAGTTAATTTAAATGCGGCAACCACCCGCTAGTTGCGGAGTCGTGCTCGTGGCACGCATCGCGCAAACTTTAATGGCTGTGAAAATTTCGGGAGGAGCGGGCCCGCAACTGATTCGTACATACGCTGAAGACTCGTCGAGAGTTCGGTACGCTTTCGTGTCTGGACTGAAACGTGTCAGTCGGCGCTTCGATTTTTAATGGGTGCAATAAAAATAAACAGAAATATGGCGCCAACCGCACGCTGAACTGCTGCTTGTGCGATATTAGCCCGCTGTTCGTTAGAGGAATTGTGAAAACACGCGGATTGTTTTTATGTTAAATAAACTACGCGTGTATTTCTAAAACTGACGCGTTCACTTCGAAAACTAACTCACGATTTATAGTCATAGAACCTATAACCCGCTCAGAACTGTTGCTTATTTCGATTCAATCATTCAATTTCAACAGCAAACATAAATTCCGTGGATAATTGTATGCGTGTGTGCATTCAACGCTTCCACATTCTTTGCAGTATTGATTATTTAGAATTTTTATAAAACAAATGGTAACTTGTTTGAAACGTAATAAGTTAGAATTCGTAAGACGCCTGTTTAATTCAATAAGATAACCCAATGTTCGTTTGTAGTATTCTACTTCAGTGCCTACTACTGTAACGTTATTTCAGTTTGTAGGCCGTGAGACAATTTAATTCAAACTCTTTTACAACGAACATGTTTCAATAAATCACTAGAGGGCTCCGACCGTTCCGTGGACATTATCAGTTAGCCGCCCCTCAGTAAAAGTAACGGCGAGTATTCACAGTTTGTTTGTATAATAAGCATTTTCTTCGGAAGAGCGATAAACGCTTTTCCCTCCTTCTTTTTTCCACTGAATAAAATATAGCAAGGAAGGAGGCTCGCGCCGCTGCGATAAAGCGTCCGCGGCGCTCCTCCCGGCCTCCCGTCACGTAGTGCGACAGTTAATTACGCGGATGTAAATAAATCATCATAGACGGGTGCGGCGAAGGGCTTCGATTCCGAAAGGCAATTATCTCGCGCCTCATTGACGCCGAAAATGAGCAGAGCGCGACCGTGCCGCTCCCACCGCGCCGCGCTCTACGAATATTTGACGGCTAATGCTCTGTTGTAAGGAAGGAAAATTCGGAAGATTTCTGACGCCGCGCTCGCCGCTCGAACGGATCTGCGAATGAATAGAAGGCTCGATATTACGAGTACCTACATATGTCGTTATGCGTCCTAATTCATCAGACGCGCTATTAAACATATTGGCTATTGCCAATCTCCTTACATCTCGGTGAGCGTGGTGAACATACCAGTGAACGAGCATAGGGACCATATTACAATATGACATGCGTATATTTACTTACGTGCGCGCGGTATGATTTACGCAAATTGCGGTCGTACGTAAACCGTTATGCGTGTTGCCAATATGAAGAATGGTATCAAATGTTATGTGAATAATATGCATAATGATATCGTATGTCGCATTAATATTGATTACATACATACATTACGAGCCTATATATTTATGTTTTTGCAGTAGGTAAAAGATTTTTAACAAAGCTTGTAGAAAGGAAACGTAACATGAGGCCTGTAATCCCCGAAGGCGTAGGCAGAGGAGTTGTACAGTCCCACGTTTCATCAGTTTTCATATTTGAAGGTAAACAAAGCCTGTTTACCTTAAAATATGAAAAATAACAGTTTCTTATAGACTGATGAGTGTTAGACGAACCATTAAACTTAATCAAATTGAAAGGATATTTGCTTAAAACACGACTACCTATTGTCTCTAATAAAACAATTTTCGATTCCAGGGCCGGTGTAACCGCGAGAAGCCGCCGTGCAAGTATTTCCACCCGCCGCAGCATCTCAAGGATCAGCTGCTGATCAACGGGCGGAATCACCTAGCGCTGAAGAACGCCCTGATGCAGCAGATGGGGTTGACACCCGGACAGGTGCTGCCCGGGCAGGTGCCTGCTGTGGTAAGCCGGAGTCCGTCCACAACTAACACGATGTTAATGCTTCGAGCGATCGGTCCTCCCTCTAGTACCAGTAGGTCAGCACGCACACGCAGCTTTCGGTGTATTCGCTACCTTGTACTTTATGCGTTTTTGTTTTCTTTTTGACAAAAAAAACACCACGTAGATTTTATAAACGCAGCGCGTTTAAGTTGTGCCGAACGAACGACGTAGTGCAACTAAACAGCTTGACAAACAAAGAATTGTACGTCGCTAAGTCATCGTCTACATACGTACACCTGTCGCTACAAACTAAAGCAACTAAGTGGTCCGAGTTGGTAATTGATAATGTTGAAATGCTGTAACGTACATATGTATATAGGTATGGACGTAGGTAACTGTTTGTACACAGCAATGTAACAGATTTATGGCTGTTGGTTATCGGAGATTGCAACAGAAAGGCGTTAGGTGATAATGATGAACCGTTCGTAGATAGAGAAGTAGCTGACCATAGGCACAACTTAAACCCAACCCGCCGATGGCCGATCGCTCTTCACTGCTTGAGCATGTTTGTAATTCGTTCCTTAAGTGGCATGACTATTCTCTGAACTTACATCTGTATCGAGTGGGTACGAGCGGTAATGCAGATCTAATCACTGATACATACATACTCCCTCACTATTCACACTATCGCTAACCTCGCGGCCCGACGTCACTCGATGTCCCTCCCCGCACCGCGAACTCTCCTTCCATCCGGAGCTTTCAGTTAGATTACTAGTTAGGATTGGCTATAAATACGTGCGCAATAGAGGGCCGTAAGTACATCACTGTTTAAAGCTATCACTCGTGTTATGAAGGGTGCGGGAAAAATCTACTTTTGCAAGGTTATTATCCTATAGTGCAATAAATCAAGTTGATGCATCGCATTCAAATTGTTTCTAGACGCTGTAGCTGGTTGTATTTATTTAGATAGTTCTACTACAGTGTTATAGGAGACGGTCCATGTGTAGAGTGCAAAGTATTACACGGAGAGTCCCTGACAAAAATAGCTTCGGGTAGCGTGCGGAGCGACGTCGAGGGCCAAGGGAGCGCGCTGTGTCCCGCACGATGAGTAGCGTGTTTGTGTGGTTTTGTGTCGAGGTGGGCGGAATGGGCGGAGCGGGCGCCGCGGCCGGCCACCTCACCGCGCTGGACCCGATCAGCCTCGCGCTGCTCGCCCCGCAGGTAACTCCGCCGCAGCCCCGGCCCGACCGCCAAGCCGCTACACCACTCTACCTCTTACCCCTTCGCTACATACCACCAGGTTTTACACACATACCACCGCCGGAAATGTCAGTTTAATTGTCCAAGTATGCTTAAGGTTGGCAACCTCGTCCTAAACAAAAAAAGGGTTTAAAGGGATGCTATGAAAAAATTGAGGATACGTGCATATCAAATTATAGCGATGAAGTATACATATAAAGATAATACATGATTAAAATTTTCTTCCAAATTATTTACATTTTTAAAAATGTTAACTTGAACAAGATCAATTGGTTCTCCTTAAGCGGAATTCATTTGTGAGTTCCTGAATGAAATTAGTAATGACTGTCAAGGATAGTCTGGTGTTTTCAGTAAGCTGACATTACAGGCCGAGGACACGACGCACACGCTTGCACTGAACACGAAACAAGAAGTAAACACAGCATCTCCCGACCCTGACCTGTCCCTCTCTTATATTTCTTGGTGGCCGGTGGGTAGCTAGACCGGACGGACCTTATGCTTACTAATTAATATTTCTATTCGTTCTCTACTTACTAACGCATGTTGGCTTATACTGGCTAATTTAATTTCATTTTAATAACTAATAAGTTTTTACGTGTATCTATGCAGTTACATCGTCCTAACGCTTCTATATTTGACTTAACAGTGCTTGCCGTGAATTGTGTAGGGCTAAAAGAACCTGAATAGCGTGCGCCGCTGGTGATTGGTCGATATTAATCCGTGATGTTGCGGTGTGGTGCAGAGTGGTTCAAACGATGAGCGCAACGTGCTGTGTCCGCAGGCGACCTCGCCGTATCTGTCGGGCGTGCCGGGGGTGGGCTCCACCTACGCGCAGTACTACGCACCGCAGCTGGTGCCCGCCGTGCTGGGCCACGACCCGGCCGCCGCCGCCGCCTCGCCTCTGGGCGTCATGCAGCAGCCTGTACTGCAGCAGAAGCTCCCGCGCACTGATCGCCTCGAGGTAATATCGACGTCCACTCCTAAGAATCGTGATCTCTCTCCGACCCCCGTGTAACGCTTTCTGATGTTCATGTACCCTCGAGACCGACACGTACATTTAGTTGGTACAAAACATTCAGTCCCCATGTCACCCATTCTGATGAGTGCCGGGCTAGTGAAATCCCGGGCCCCTGTCGCCCCGTACGAACGGTCGGTCTCTGCGCTAACCGCCGACGCGCAGTCCTCACTCCCGCGTGTACGCGGCGCGCGGCGCTGCCTGCCGCCGCGTGCGCTTTGCGAGCATCACTCGCTTCACTCCCGGTGATGGGCCTACTTACACTGTTGGCGCAATGTCGGACCTCATAACCACGCTTTGTCTACACTTAAAATCCAATTAATAGTATAGTACATTATATATATCGTTTTCGATACTGGTCGGTTGTTTGTCGCCGAAAATCATATTTTCAGCGCTTTCGCCTTCTGTCTCCAGAGATTAAAGTTGTGCTGTCGATTTGTGCCTACAATGTAGTAGCGCCGATGCTTAACACTCGATAATCAAGTAGCCTGAAGGACTAGGAATTTCTGGTATGAAGCTAATTTAAATTTAACTAAACGAAACTGCGACGGATGCGTAGATCTAAATTGACTAATTGGAAGTGTAATTTAATACAAAGCGGCGTCCGGTCGAGTTTAAAAATTTTATTTTTCCAAATTTTAATTCAGCGGCAGACGTGCGGTGTGATATCGTGTTATGAAATTCGGAAGAACAAAAAAAAACAGAAACGGTTGTAGTCGAATTGTTTTAAATTTTGAAGTATTTAAAGTAGGCGCGATGGCAGTGTAACTACATAGGAAGCAACAGGGGCAGTAGGTGGGTACGTTAGAATAGAAGAGAATACCGCGTGTTGAGCGACCGGCGCCGGCGGACGGCAACTGCGGGTAGCGCGTAGGGCGAGTAGCGAGAGCAGGGCGCGGGCGCAGGAGAGCGTGCGAGCGGCGACATGGCTGGTGTGTGGTGGTGCAGGTGTGCCGGGAGTTCCAGCGCGGCGCGTGTAAGCGCGCCGAGTCCGAGTGTCGCTTCGCGCACCCGCCGCCGCCCGTCGCCGCGCACGACGACGGCTGTGTCACGGTGTGCATGGACGCCGTCAAGGGCCGCTGCGTCCGCGACCCCTGCCGCTATTTCCACCCTCCCCTGCACCTGCAGGCGCACCTTAAGGCGCAGGCGCGCGGCGCGGTACGCCAAGGCTGCACGCTCTCGCCTCGCTCGCTCGCGCTCGCTTCTCTTCTTCCGCTTGGTCTCGCTCGCCGCGACGCCGCTTCCGTTCGCAGAGCTTGTTTTGTTCAGTTCGCCGCGGCGTCACGCTTCCGTCGCACTCACGCTTAACTTTTAATTTTTTTATCTTTCGCATAATATCACCTTACGCCGAGCTTTAGGTGTATTCTGTGCATCTATTACATCGTTATTGTTTCCGTCCCGTCCTGCGACGCTTCGCTTCACGTAGACGGCCGCCGCAGCGCAGCAGCCGGCAGCGAGCGCGACTTCGGAGCCGGGCAAGAAACGACCGGCGCCCGCTGAGCTCGAGCCGCCACCGGTACGGCCGCCAGCTTTGCACGCTTCACCGTCCCCTCCCCCTCCCGCCCGCACGCTCCCTGCGCGCCCCTCCCGCGGCCGCGGCGCGCCGCGACGGGCCGCCCCCGCCCCTCGCCGCGCGCCGCGCCCGTACCCCCCGACAAACCGTACCTGAAAACCTCCGCTCAACCGTCTGTTTCTCGTTTCAGATGGACATGAAAAGCGTCGGATCCTTCTATTACGATAACTTCGTAAGTATCACGGCGTCGACGACTCGCTCGGTCTCTATAGCTCCGAAACGGAAGATTTTTATAATAATTATTTTCTCCACTTTTAGGCCTTCCCCGGGGTGGTGCCGTACAAGCGACCCGCGGCGGACAAGGCCGGCGTGCCCGTGTACCAGCCGGCGACGACCTACCAGCAGCTGATGCAACTGCAGCAGCCTTTCGTGCCCGTGTCATGTGAGTACCCCGCACCCGCAACGTCCGCCCCGCCGAGCGCGGCCGCGCCCGTCGCGCCCGCCGCCGCACCGGCCGCCGCGCCCGCGCTCCCCGCCGCGCCCGCGCCCGCGCCGCCCACGCAGCCCGCCTCGCCGCCCGCGCCGCTGCCCGACGCCGCGTCCGACGCCGCCGCCGTCGCTAAGGAGGTCGCGCATAAGAACTATGCCGCGGCGCTCGCGCTGGCCGCCCAGCACTCGGCGATGGCGCACGCGGCCGCCGCCTACACGCAACAGGCGTTCAAGGCGCGCGCCGCCGTGCCCGGTCTCATGCGCGCGCCGCTAATGATGCGCCCGGGGTGGCCCGCGCCGCCTATGCCCATGCCGGCTTATTACCAGCAGCCGTACATGTACGCCATGCCGCCGCCTACCCAGCCCGCCGCGGCGGCTGCGGCGGCGGCAGCGGCGGCCGCTGCCGCAGTGAACCCCTACAAAAAGATGAAGACCACATAAGCGGGCGCGCGGGCGCACCGCGCTCGGCGGGGCGCGGGGGCGGGGTCTCCGCGTAGAGACTCGTACGTGTGCCGAGTGAGCCCCGGCCTGTCGGGGCGGTTAGCGCTAGGCGTGTTGTCACATTTGTATTGTATTATTGTAAGGACGAAGCGAGCGGTTTGTCGCCTCGCGAACGTCTCAGTAGTTTTACGCTATATCTATTCTATTGTGTATCTACTCACTTACCGTTATTATCTTATGCGTGTATATTTCTCGTATCTACGATCCCGGTAATAATAACGCTTGAGATGCATGACTGTACGTTTTTTATTACCTCTTGTCGATCGTCGTTAATCGTGAAAATCGTCGTACTGAGAGTTGAGCGCTTGGTCCGTCGACCCCGTTTCCCGCTACGTACACGCTTGTTCTCGGAGGAGCTCCGCACGGGTGCGCTTTGGCCATTGTGTCGCCCCAGAACCTAGTGGTTACCGGCTTGCAGCAGCAGGCCCGCACCTAACACAACCGCCTTCTAATTTTCGCATGGAATAGAACCCACCACCCCTATGTTTGGCTCATCAGGTATTGTTCTCATTATTCTAGCGGCTCCCGTGTGTGCTCGGTGTGCAGCGTGTCATCAGTAGCGAGCGCTTTTCTTTCGTGGCACCTTCTTTATTATTTATTTTTAACGCTTTCTGTTACATGCCTTCCGAATGACCGCTTCGGCTGTCGTCCGCATTGCAAATCTTTTGTCGCTTTTTGTGTCGGGACGGACAGGCTGTGCGCCTCCCAACGCGCCCTATGTGGTGTACACGGACGAGCGCGGACAGGTAACGTGTGCCGCGTGACGACAACACCACCACTACCACCACCACCGCCTTGTGGTCACTCGCACTGCCGCGCTTACATACACTTACCCGACATTTGTAACATCAGGAGCATCAGCTTAGTAGCGCTACACACTGTCGACTGCTAAGTCCTTTCCAGCGCAGGGTCGCCAGTCTTTCGCATCTTTTCTCACGGGCTTCGAGTGCTCGTTGCTCTAACCAGTAAGCTAAGCAGATTAAGCTCAAACTGCATATCACCTCTTCACGCGATATATAGCAGAATATCATTTTCAATTTATTACCTAGCTAGTTAAATTCCACAAATAACATCAACTATAAATACAGCAAGCTATCATTCTAATCTATTTACACGTGTCATTGAAAGAAAAAATGCGATAAAAGCAGACCTCATTTCATCTTTCAACCTAACACATTCCCAAAGTACGAGCTTGCTTCGCGATACCGCTTAGTAGATACATTTGAATTAACGCTTCAGGTTTTCAGTAGTGTAAGCGCTTCCGCATAGAGTAAAGAGCCGTGTTCGAAACGGTGACCGTCTAACGAGCTAATACTACAGGTCGAGGTACGCTTGGTGAAGTAAGCTTTCTTACGAGTCTGGTAACACGCACCGAAGGAGACTGACGCGTATGGTAAAGATTAACGCGAGTGTGGATGTGAGTTCCGCTGTGTTGCCGCTTGGCGACGGGCGCGCCGCGCGGCGCCCGCCTCGTGCCCGCCCCGCGCACGCGCCACGCCCGCGCCGCGCCCGCCTCGCGCCCGCCCGGCGGCGCCGCTTGTCAATTTCATGCGTGTATATGTCACCATCGCACAGTATCATTTCAATCATTGTGCTGTAACGAAACTATCTATTATAATTGTAATGAACAGTTGATGCTACAACTTATCTGTTGACAATTTTTAGTTTTTGTATAGTGAGACATACTTGCTTTTCAAATGTGGAAGAAGTCACTCTACAGTATTGCCTTGCTTACACCCGGTAAGATATAATGAGCTTTCTTTAATATCCTGAGTATTAAGTGATTTCCTGTTCGTCGCCTGTACCGAACCGCCGCTCCCGCGGGACGCGAATGACGTGTCGTCGGTTTCAGTAAGGGCGATACTATTAATTGAAACATAACGAAGCCAGTAAATAACGAGCTGGTAAAAAGTTGACTTATTTCCGATGTTCCACCGAACATTATCGATTTGTGTGTAAATCTTTAGAAAATTAAGATGTTTAAAAAATAAAAACTACGTATAAATATGTCACTGTCAACTTTATATCAGCGTCTATACTTCACCTCTTTTCAATGTCAACTATCAACCGCAAGCAAGGGGGTAATTTGTTGATCATTCATTATTGAATCAATGCTTGTTTTTTATACATAGATTTAAGAGTTATTTTTGACGCGTAGTTGGTAGTTGAAACGATGGTGGTGAAAAAGGAAAAGTCGAAGAAAGTGAGATCACTCGTGTTTGTTAACAAATTGGCGCGATTGAAAGTGTGAGCAGTTATGATTACAACGCTATGGCAACGATTATTCACTTCGAGTTTTCTTTGTGAACGCTTAAGCGCTTCGCCGTGGCGGCTTCAATTCCTCCGCTTACTGTCGAAGCCTCTCTGACGCTTACTTGAAGTAATCACCGTAGCCCGTAATTAATCTACTTGGTTTTCTTTTGTTGATAGTACAGTAACCGCACTCTCTAATGGTCGTTATGTTGCAGTTTGTACTACCACTAACATGTCACGTCCAGAACTGTCATGTAAGCTGAAGGTATAAATTTAATTTGTCTATTTACATGTAACCATGCCTACCTACCGAACAAGCATGACCGTCCTCGTTCCTCTGCCGTGAGCGCGCGAGGAGCTCTCTATACTCATCACAGCCGACGCAGACACATGTCGTAACTCTCCCTCACAGCCTCTTTTAAGCTTTACATAGCAACAGTTGGTTTTTATGGGTACACCTTGGACGCTACAGAACCTCTAGAACGCCCTCGCCCTGGTAAAAGTTGTCTAGCATCATGCTTTAGCTTTTTTGTAAAATATAGTCACGCTTAAATAAGATTGGCTGCGCAATAATGATTATATTTCAAGCGTTCTGCATGCCATTTAGATATTATATATTCATACCTATTCTGTGCATAGTGCGGCGTACCTTAACACCACTCTCTGACGGTTACGGAACTTTTTGTTTTATTCTTTTATTACATATTATCTCTGGCAAGAATAACAAACAGACTGCGCCCCGGGCCCCCGTGTGTTTATCACTCGCGCAGATATCTCCGGGTACTCCAATACATTACAATATAAACGTGACACACTGTCAGCGCACGTCAATGAAAGAATGCTTGGAAGGACCAATCATATTGTGCACCGAATCTTGTAAAGTTATTGTAATATTGAAGCAGCAATAAGATTTGATTTCGAGCAATATCGCCTTCCGTGTGTCCCGTACCGCTATATCACCATTCAGTAGCGATCGAGAAAGTACACACGCATTCGTTGATCTAACCGTCCGCTCAACATACCGCGACATAAGATAATCTAGGTAACCTAACCAGGTCTCACCGACGTACCCTTGCTCTTTGATATTACAACAACTATTTCAGCGTTTTTTTCAGACAGGCTGTGCAAAGAGGATACTTATCTATGTCAGATGTATGAATGTCCAAAAAGTGATGAATTAGAACTTAGCATTAACACTATTAACATAAAGTAATAATAATTCATAAACCGTCGGAAACTTTAAAATAATTTTCGATATATTTACATCTGCGAATTTGATCGTTCCAGATCATTGCCATTATAATTCGAACCAAATGTATTGTTTAAAAGATCTTATCTTGACTGTTTATGAAGTAGAATTATATATCGTTTTCATTTGTACAGTTGCGCCATAATTTAAAAAGTGTGTTAAAACTGTTGTACATTTTAATTTTTAACATTTAACCCTAACGGTTCTTCAGATCAAAGCACAAACTTCAGATCAGAACCACAGATAAATAAGAATATACTATTCGTCTATTCTTGTCATGAGCTGATATATTGTCTATGCACAAAAGACAGAAGAAACGTCAAAACTCAAGTGAAAGCCAACTTAAGTGTTGACATGTCACAACTTTAGGACCAATTATTGTTGACTAACAGTACGGAAACCTATGAAATACAGCATATAGCAGTGGCTAAAACTGACGTTACCTGGATTTCTCTTCTTTATAATGTGCATTATTTGACAGATAAAGAGTAGGCAGAATAAGAATTTTATGTGGTTAAAAAAATACTTAATGATGTTAATAAAAAAAGATAATAATCGACCCATTTATCATTCCACTGTTGGAATATGGGTCTCCTCTCATATTGA
>DWEE01000715.1:0-15693 GCA_018245755.1 Parelbella macleannani | reverse complement strand
AGTATGTGACTAAAGTAAGTAGTAATTGATAGCACCGATGTAATACTTAACTAGCTTCAGTAATATTAATTAAACAAATATAGACATACATATAAGTTTATATTATTTATACAATATATTTTTTAATTTATATTATATATACCTAATACTATTTAATAAATTTCACATAACACTAGCAGCACGCAAAACCGTACACAATTAATATTCCAACTTATAACAATTTAAAAAGAAACAATTCTTCATTCCAAATTTAAATATTTGACAGATGCCAAAATATAAAATCCAACAAAACAAAACAGTTTATAGAGTTTACATCACTAGGTACATAAAAAAGAAATTCAATAACATTAACAGTTAATATTATATAGCTTTATATTGAAATAGAATAGTTTAATAAAATAAATTATGACTTAGTAGAGCTAACAATTGTAGGCAGGTTACTTCATACGCGCCATTATTTACCTCCTACGCACTCTTCGTATGCAACATTTTACTTATGATCGAATACTTGGAAATAAGATATGTTTATTAATATCCATCTTGCAAGAAAGATCAATGTTTTACACTTAACTTGATAATATGTTCATTATTAGGATAGAACCAAAATTATTCAGTAATGTAATCATTTTTAATTTATTGTATGTAATTAATGATGGAAATTGTATACATTACGTATTAAACATGAATGTTTTTTTTAATGTTGAAGATAATGTACTAGACAGTTATAGAAGACCGATCTGAGTTACATTAGACATTAGATTATATTCATATCGCACATTACCGTACATTCTGATAGGCAAAGCATTCAAAATATTTACACAATTATCGTGCATCGTCACGTACGTCGTTAGTCGTTGCGTATAAAACGATTTTTTTACAAAATTCGTCTTAAAATAGTAACAAATGCATCAAGTACTGAACACTCCCAAGGCGTATTTATATCTGACGGGTCTCCATGGTGTCGTTGTTGGAGTAGCCGTTGGTTTCGGGTGTGCTCACCATGAGGGAGAGGAACCCATCGATGTCGCGAATCTCCTTAGACGTGAACTTGGCTGATATCTGATGCCGCCCAGCCCACGGCGGGGTCAGCTTGAACTGCGCGGTTGCGAACTCGCCGGGGGCTACGTTCTGAAAATATTTTTTTGTTATGTTACTTTCCATAAAACTGCATCAATGCGCTTACATCACACATGTCACTATGTGTTGTTTCTACAAAGTTTTTGAATGTATCCCGTTTTGAAATCACAGATATTCCAATCAGAAATAGTGACTCTTTTATATTTAGGAATATAATTATGTACGTATATACAACTCGCTATATAGTCGTGTAGTCCCTTTTCAAGGACATATGATCAGTATCCAAAAATTCTGATTGATGTGTAATTAGCTTATGTTTAAATTCTTACCTCGCGAAGTTCAATCTTAAGCTGCTTCTCCAGTCCAGGACCTTGAATGTAAAACTTTCCATTTTTCAGCGGTATCGGCAGGGGATTCTCAACCTTCACGGTCACATTGAACTCTCGGTGCGACACCGGCTTGCCGTCGACTGTGATCTTGATATCGGGATTTCTCACTCTGAAGTCGTCTTGGGCGAAGAAATCGTAATTCTTCTCCACAATAGTAGCTAAGCAAGCGATGTTGAACGAAGCCTTAAAAGTAAAAATAAAACGCTAATATCATATGCTCTGCTTATATACTTACAAGACTAACAATAATATGGAGATCTCTATACATTCGTTATTAATACATCATCACGCCACGTGCCTTGCGGGGACGGGTAGCCAGTAAGCGCTAAATGCCAAAAACTTATATGTATAGATGAAGAAGGAGGACGAAAAATCAAAGTACCTGATCCACGAGCTTCTTAAAATAATCATCGAAGGTGACGAGCATGGTGACCTGCTCCTTGGCCGCTGGCGCTAGCGTCATGTCGAACTCGTACCGTTTCACGGAGTCGCCCGTCACGCCCGTGTACGTGACGGTGTCCACCCGCAGCACCCCCTTCACGCTGTGCTGCTCGCTCATAGAACGGTTCTTCATGTGCAGGATCTGCGAATGTAATTAGAAATATGTAATTTAGCTTGCAATCGTGGGGTTATTCTTTAAATAAATTACCAAAGTATTTCGTATCATCGATATTTAAGTAGGTACCGATAATACCTAGGGACAATAATTATTAGATAATATTTATTACTTTATAAATTCTCTGCTTTTAATTCCGTTCCTTGTCTTAATATCACGATTCCAGAATCTTCTCCAATTCATTTTGACGCAATAGTGAATATACCAAAGACCACTTTTGAAATCTATGATATTTAATTCTATGATTAAACCGAATGGTACGTAACTACTAACTGACATATATTACATGTCATTCATTACGGTCATCATACAAATATGTTCGTCTACTATACAGTCATTTGACCCGGATTTCTTGGGGTCATTTAATAATAATGGGTATACGCGTTGGTCCACCGTTTTCGACTCTACCATTATTACTTACCACTGTAAAGTCCTGACCGATCTTGATATCGTCTCTCAGCTCGAAATCGAAAACAACATCGTTGAAGGCATCATTGAGGTAGTAACGGGCGAAGATGCTCTCCGACTTCCGCAGCGCCTTTTCCATCGTCTGCCGCTCCTCGAACGTTCTCTCCGGGTACTTGTATAAATGTGTAACGTCCTGTAACATACGATGCAATATATTAGTAATAATCTTCATGAATTAAAATTTTGATGTGCATAACAATTGACCATACAACCAGCTGCGTTACAAATTATAATTTCAAATAGTTATATTTCCTATATAGTCGTTGAAAATCCTAATAAGAATTATTATTAATGACAGATCTTAAAATTGATATAATAAAAATACACAGAATAAATTACTTTCTCAATAAAGTTATAAACAGCGCTTAAACATTTATAATAGCAATGATTGCTTTGTACTGCATCTCAATATCAGTTTCGTAGTACGTAAAATACTCACTAGATGGCCTATTTTACAGTATTAAAGCTGCATAATGAATATCTGTAAATTTCTAATGTTATTTAGTTTTCCATACCTCACGTTCCATTTTGCCAATGGTCTTTGTGGAGAGATTCTGACCAACCGATGTCGTATCGCGTGCCATAAGTTTAAGCGGTTGTATTTCTCCAGAGTATTTCCAAAGGACCTGGAAAAAAAAACTTAAATTTAACCTCTTTCTAAAACAGTATAAAACATCATAAAATAACAATAATTCGTATATCTAAGAGGTAAGTTCTGCTTCAACCTACATCATGTCCACTCATGTGGGCCGAGGGCACACGTGACTCATAATTATGACTCTGATATTTAAAAGAATACATCTAGGTAGGTATGTAGCTACGTGCACATGTAGAGTAATGCAAATTGAAACGATCCGTGGGCAGAGAGTAACCACGTAGTATGCATTTGTGAACTACATAGGTAGTTAGTATATTCTATTCATAATTCACATTTAGAACTTAAAAGTATCATTATTTACATATCTCATAATTAAAATATCCTTAGAAAGTACCCTTTGCAAAAAAACGTTACGCCACGCTTGTAATCCCCGAAGGGGTAGGCAGCGCAGTGTAGTAGGTACACTCACACGTTCCACTAATTACGATTATGTCCCATGGAATAGGTGGTGAGCCTTTACAAAAAACGTAAATATGTTTGTTATAAATAAATTAAAGTGAAATATATTACTAAATCCTGTTATGTTGAAATAAAAAGCGTAATATAAAAGATTATTATCAAATAACACAG
This sequence comes from Parelbella macleannani, assembly GCA_018245755.1. Classification (NCBI taxonomy): domain Eukaryota; kingdom Metazoa; phylum Arthropoda; class Insecta; order Lepidoptera; family Hesperiidae; genus Parelbella; species Parelbella macleannani. The sequence continues at coordinate 11,915 of DWEE01000715.1, read as the reverse complement.
CTCCGACAATGTCAATGTCAGTATAATGCAAAACAATTTATTGGCACAGCTGCGGAGTGTCAGAAAATGTAGAATGTCTAGATGTGATCGACTTAATATAATCCGAATGTGCATTTGTAATCGTGGCTTTGAATTATTTTTATTATCATACCGCCATCACAGATTCCCGACAGATTAGGCAGAGAGCACCGACTGCCAAACATGTGTATCCATGCTTTTTCTTCATACATCATTCTCTATTTATTCTTCGTTCTTTTCATCCTCATATAAATATTACCTTATCAGCATTGACTTGCGCGAAGACATAGGAGACATCGTACGGTCGCTGCAACTCGCCGTCCCGCACGGCCCTGAGGGATGATGGACCGCATCTGAATACATCTTCAGATGTCTCCTGGGGTGTGGAATCAATAGCTTGCCAGCCGCCATACTCTGCCCCTAGATCTGGTCGGTCCATCCACACCTAGAAAATGAATTAAAACCCGATTTAATTAAAACGGAAAATATTAAAATAAATAAAAAAAACTATGAAAGATTTCCGCATTTATTTTTATGAAACTTTATATTACCGATCGATTAAACACCAAAGTAAGAAGAGATATGTTCCCAATGTACAATAAAGAAATTAAGATGAGGTAGGTACATACGTAAAACATTTTAAAAATAGAATACAAGAAAATAAAAAAAATATCCTCCATTTCCTTTCCTTTTCAGACGGTGATAAATTAATAACGATGGTGTTACGAAAACAGATGAGCTATAAAATAAGTAAAACCCTAATGTAAGTGGGCATTAAACATTTATCGATATCGTAAAATTAGATTTCACGGCCGTGATTTATTTTGGAACTAATAGACACACAATATGAATCTCTTCATTTTCTGATATGTATTTCCTCTTTTAATCGTTATTGTCTAACAGTACCTAAATGATTTCCCCTGAGCTCCCACACGACACTCTTTCGTCATAAACATTCCAATATTTTTGAAACTAAATACTTACATATAAATATATCACATTTCTCATTACAGAATTTTGACTATCACTTTGATGTACTTATATAGGAAAACGATTTTATCTGTGTTCGTATTTTAAATTAGCAGCCTTATTACCACCAAAATCAACTTATGTAACTGCTTATCACAATCAAAAATGTGTTGAGACGATTATCTTAACTGCCGTACAAATGGGAGTATATTTTTTAATAGCAACACTGGCCAAACATGAGAGCATCAGATATTATCTAAGATAAAAACTTGTTAAGCATAACCAACCTCATTCCAGACGTGGTAGTTCCAGACGGAGTCTCTAGTGAACTCATCCAAGGTGTCGCCCTCTTCATTTTTAATAATGTCAATGGTTAAACTGCCCTGGCTGTCGTGGGCTGCGTCGTATCCCGTCACCGGTCTGCACGGGATTCCCAACGCTCTGCAAACTAAATATATCATTGTTAGCACAATAAATACGTATTGCATTAGCCCAATTGCAAATGTTATTAGTTATTCAGGTAGGCGGAAACAACTATCTAAATAACAATCTAGCTGAAGGACAAGTAGCTAAAATAACGGATAAGTTCTAATTATTTTATTCTACTTTTGAAAAATAAACCTCAACTTGTCTTCATTTATTTGAGCAGCGATGTTTATACACGCGCCATGTATCTATAGTGCTACCGCGAAATATTTAGACATCTAAGACGTTTGAAAACACGATTTGTGATAACATAATATCTCGCCTGTATTTCCTCGAGTGGGTTGGCAAAGAAGTATACCTACTTTAACATACATTTCACCAACTATATTATTTGTCCCATGTAATGGGAAGTGAGCATATTATCATAATTAAGAACAAATCAAGTCTCCGAGCTAAAACCACAAAATTCAATAAATGCAATAATAGTTTGCACGACCCATTGATAAAACTCAGGACCTATTGCTCAGCAGTCGCATTTGAGCCCATTAAATCAACGAGATAGTCAAATACCTACAATACGATGTGATAGTCGCTTAAAAACCTCTGAATATTTGTGGGTGTGTTTACAGGCCAAGTTATATTTGCACTGATTAAATTTGTTACAAAATAATTATGAATATAATAAATACATAATATGTACTTATAAGTATGCAGAAACAAAGAAGTGCTGTAGTATGACGTAATTTTAAGTGAAAGGAACAGTTAGTGCATGTATCTACGTATAAAATATCCAATCGTCTTAAGACAGAATGATAGTTTTTTAATACTAGATAAGAAGCGATACTAAGATAACGTTCAATTGTTTATTAATCGCGTTGCACAAAAACACTAACCCTTGACCTTAGAATACTGTTCGAAACAAAGATAAAAAGTGATCTGCAATATTACTGTTTTTATAATTCTCATCACATATATATACCGAATATTACATATTTGTTGATATAATTACTAATATTATTGTTTGCATGTTAATAATATTAATACATAAAAAAAATTATCATACCTAATTTTACGTGGTCAGGTAGTACCTAAATTAAAACTGAAAATTGCGTACACATATATTCAACAGAGACAATTGCTATGAAGGATTGAAAGTAATTTGCTTTTATCACTTGTGACCCCTTTATCGTTCCAGTCTTGGACAACCGTTTCTTCTCAGAATGAGACGGTGATAGTCTTAGTCTTAGTATTTACATATGCTATTGTCGCATCGTAGAAAATAATGTTCTATACGTGTAATAACTACGCACAGTAATATTACAACAATATAACATACTCACTTGTAGTTAGAACTCCGGCGTATACCCAGCATTGTGCGTACTTCACTGGCTTTTTATTTACATAATACTTCTGCAGTATCGCCAGCGAACCGACCCACTTCAGGGGATGAGTGCCACCGGCGTAATCGCTCAATTCCTTGCCCCAATTACCGAACAGTACGCCATTGTCGTCCTGGACGTTCACGGCTGCTGAAAGAGCCCGAACGGTCCTGATCGGGTCGCCTCTAGCGCCACCCTTAACCTGGAATTTGTGGCTCGTTTTCAAAAGGTACTCTTGATGCCTAGCGACCGACATATAACAGTGATTGAGACACGATTTCATTCGATTAAAATAATAAAGTCTTTAAAAAATATAATAACTCCCGTATAAAATGGAAACGATATTAAATCTGTTACAGTAATAGTTGATGTTTATAAACCTTTCCGATTTCTCTGACTAGATAGAGCGCACACTCAAGAATGTCCTTTTCATACTGAGCGTAATTCCAAGGCGTCGGTTTTATACGATTGTATACACCTCTGAACATTAGACCGCCGTCTTCTTGCACATATTCTTCGCGATGACTGTGGCCTAAAATTAAAACACTTTCAGTCTCTCTGGCATTCCTTCGAAAATCAATTATGACGAATAAACAAATGTTTGATAGAAATCGATTTGAATGATCGATCGACAGAACGATCTCCAATGAATATTAATATCTTAAGGAAGCTATTCAACTCACCGGGCATGTAGACGCTGTCATTGAGACACCAAGGATTGAACAGAATATATATAGGTTGCGGATGTGTATAACTTAGAGAACCGCCTGCGTTTAGCTTGGTGTCAATGTCAATACGCCAAGCGGCCACGATGCAATCGGCGGCCGGCGTGACGGCAACCATTAAATGGGAGTCCATTTGGCCCTCGTAAACCGCACTCCATGCTCCTAAAGTTTCTGACCCCTTTTCCAACATTGGCACGGCCGCAGACGTTTCATCGGACGGCCCACGCTTCTCCACATCTGTTCACAATATCAATTCGATTATACCTCTTACCAGCGCTTAAAATAGAACATAAATCAGCATATGCAATAATAAATCAATTTATACCTGCTACATAAAATATGAAGGAAACGGCATCTCTGGCGGCGTCGTATGGTCGGTTTAAGAGAAGATCCAATTTAAAAGCTTGACCTCGTCTTACCACCAGACACCTGTCAACGTTTCTTGTCATGAGATTGAATTTGTTCGTGTGATGGTTCTCTCCATTGGTCTCGATGCAGAAGTCAATTCCTTGGATCGCGAGAACACCTTGTCTGGTTCCGTCGATGACATCTAAATAAACAACGAGTTATTTTAAAATAACACGTAAATAATACGCGATTAGGGGGCTCGGCATAATACCAATGTCATTATTCTTAAGGTGGATTGAATAAATATAGAAATTGTAATTAGGAAATGCTACACTATCAACATCATAAGATTTATCATAATCATTTGAGTTATGAACAATCGAAATAATATCAGTCCCTAAATTCATATCGACTATTCGTCATCACCAAGAATCCGCTATTGATTTTGGCAATCGACCAATACATCAAGAAACTACGAATTGTTAGCTTGTCATTTCAAAATAACACACACAATTTAATTGATCAGCTATATATTTGCCTTTTCATTAGTATTAATTGAAAAACAATATTTTTAAATCCGAACTTAAAGTCCATCTAAATTTACAATAAAATCATCATTATCACTGTCCCCACACAAACAGCAATTTTTTTTTATGCCAGCATTCCGTTTTTTACACACAATTATACCTGGCTGAAACGGTACGATGATGTACTTCTGGCGCCTTCCAAAGTAGTACCTCCACAGATTCTTGAAATATTCCATATTCAAAATAGTTCACTACAACAGTCCGCATCAAGAGTCAATAATAATCCTTCTGACACTCAGTTTCGTTCGAATCCGATCTGATCGGCTCCTTACAAACTTGCTAATTTAATAAACAAACGTGCAGTTCTTTTTGTATGCCGTCATGGACTGTGAGTTCCCGTCGTTTACACCACATCTATACTACTCCTACAAACACTCGGCCGGTGATGTCATAGAATAAACAAAGTTCGAGAGCTTGGCTACAGAGAAACAGAATCTATGTGTTCATTGATTCATTGATAGAATCAGTAAATGGAAGTTAGTCATTTTTTGTACCAAGTCACAACCAAAATTGAACTTCTCGCGGATTTTGACTCACCTTCAAACATACATATATGGCTAATATTCCCAGTACCTATTCTTCAAAGTGTACAAATGTTTGACCGTCAAGGAAGCGGAAATGAAGGTACACATACCTTTGTCGTAGTGACATGAATGATTAGTGCTACATTCTCATCTTTAAGACTTAACACAAGTTTTATTATTAAACGTTTGTGAGGATTATGGGAACAGAATTTTATCATATCTCATTCCAGAATAGCTCGACAAGTTCCAATCTTATCCGAGATCTTTCTTCTGAGATACTGCGGTATACCAAAGGTGCCTTAGTTTGGAGGGAGCAAGCAGCCTTTATTTTTTTAAGATAAAAATAAAGATATTGTTTTTCTACGTTCCAGTAGTCAATTTCAAGTATAATAAAATTGATGTTCGACTTCAGTAGTCAAGACAAGTCACCTAACGTATCTTACAAATAGGTCCAAGGTTCTATTAATGCAGTATTATTAATGGATTCATTCAGAAAAAATCCTCATACAGAAGATATAATTGTATCCAATTCTCAGTATCTGATATAATAGTTCGTGCCAAGATCATTGAGATAAATAATGTCGGTCACATCCATAACTTAGGAGTTGACAACACCATCAATGTTGCCGGAAAAGGCTTGGATACGTCACCACCAGACCGTTCTCAGAAAACGAGTAAACGATTTCAAAGTGCAATGATACTAATCTAAGTTTACCGTGACAATTTGAGTGATTATGTACAATAGCTATTTATGGAGTATTGACTACAGTGAGGACAATGATATCATACATCCATCCACCAGCTTTTGGAATTCCGTTGCTGAATATGAACCGTTAATCAGAGCCAATCCATTCGGCCCTGGGTTTTTTGATTTCTGCTGTTTTCTTAAGGTAATTAGACTAATCATCGTCATCACTAATTGAAATCCTCAAAGCCACATCGTTACTTAACGGGATACAAAATCTTACTTGATAAATATTTTGAACAAAATTCTGGAATTTATCATCCCGTAAAAATTCTTCCCTGTTGAACTAAACTGAACAGTACTGAACATAAAACTATTTTCATCTTACATCTGAAACTACGTAGCAAATACTTGAATACACCGCGATCATAGATTACAGTAACTAACGAGTTTATGTGAAGATCCTAGAAGCAAGATTATTAAAAATTAAACTTATATATTTATGCAACATATGTACGTCGGAAACTTAGACTTACATACATTCTTGCGACATCTATAGAGCTAGGCAGTAACAAATAGATATCGACAGTAATGGATAAGAAAACGATAACATAACATCTTTTTAAATCCCCGAAAAGCTAGGCAAAGGAGTCATACGTCCCACATTATAATAGGGAATGAGCCTATTGCACGTACACCGGGCACAAATCCCGTCTTTATGCACGTACTGGGAATTCCGAGTCAGAAAAACCCAATATTATTTGCCCGATCCGGGGTTCGAACTTAGGACCTGTTAATTAGCACTTGCTGTCTCGACCAACGAGGCAATCAAGAGATAAGAAAATCATTTATAGACAATATACTGGTACACATTCCACAATATTAATTAATATTTATTCTATATTATCATCAGCAGTTCTATAAATCTCGTGTTCACAACCGACAATACAATCAGTGAGTTTATTATTGCGGTCACGCCTGACCCTACCGATTTAGTGGGTCAATTAACTCTGGTACTAGTAACGTGTTCTTACTCTCGGCTTTGTAATTGGATCCCGACTGGGACTTTTGAGATTGCCATATTATTATTACTTTACATATTTATATTCATGATCAATCCATTGCCTCGTTGGTCTAGTAGTTGCAACTTGCAAGCGCGCATGCTGAGCGAGAAGCCCTGAGTTCGATCTCCGGATGAGACAAAAGATTGATGAGTTTTTCTAACGTGAAAATCCCAATTGTAGCACGAAGCTTGGACTCTTGTCCGTTGTATCGGAATCCTCTGCCCACCGCTTAGGAAAATATAGACGTAATTTTAATTCATTTTAAAATATTGACGGAACACATTTGTCTATGGTTTCTGCAACTAACGTTATCGTAATTTGACAAAGCAGAAGATCTTTGTAGTCGCTGTTTAGACACGGAATTAATTTAGTCCAGTACGAGTGTGGGTGAGCAGACTGACTATACCTGGACGTATCGAGTCGTTACCCACATCAGACCTTGAAGAGTATCTGCACGCGTAGGATTCCACAGGTTCATAAAGCCATTTATAACAATGAATGTCATTGAACAATTCGCGGTTTTCCCGCTCTTATTCTTTGTGTAATGCACAAACATTTGTGAGACAGCAATGTCAAGCAACATTTCTTCAAGATTATTCATAATATATATATTTATTCATTCTTTATTGTACACCAATGAGCTGTCGTAAGAAAAGGCAAATTTATGCCTAGCGGCATTTCCCACGAGTCACCCATTAGGGAACAGTAAAGATATAAACGTAACGTAACATCACGCCTGTTATTCTGTTACACTATAAGAAATTTCTACCAGAAAATCTAATTTAGAAAATCTAAATTAGGAATTCCAAGTTGGAAAATACCCGACCCAGGATTTGAACCCAGGAGCTCTCGGGCAGCACTTGCGCTTTGTAATCATAAAAGAATTATTAATCGATGACAACGAAAATAATTATTAAGTATTCTCAAAAACATTATTCTCTCTTTATTATAGGACAGGACAAGACCGGATGCAGTGGCGCCGAATAGCGGAGGCCTATGTCCAGCAGTGAACATCGAGAGGTTGACGATGATGATGATGATGACATAGGACAGCGGCAAGACGAAGCAGAGCTCTACTTTAACAAAAAAAAATGATTTTTCTGTATATTAAATGGCCGCTCCATTGTCCAGAACCAGTATACTGAAGTGCACACTCGAATACAAATAAGTAGAACGCAGCAACCAACGGAAACAATAATTTACAGGGAAATTCATGAACAATGAAAATGTAAACTACACTAAATATTAATCTTCAGTGCTGTTCAGTATAGTCGGTACATAAATGTATTAGTCAACATTTCCAATGTAACGATATTTATCTCAATGATTTTAAGTATGGGAATGAATATAAAATTAACATTATAATAATCAACTTTTATCTGTTTTAGATTGTCACGTAGGTTTATAACTTTAAAATTGAAAATGAAATTTCTAATAACATTTCTTCTTTGCCCGTACAAATGAGTCTACTCATCTCCAACTTAATCAATATATTGTGTAATTATGAGATTAAAACGATTGATACTGAATTTCTTATTAAGCTTATATTACCTGTTTGAATTCTAAATCTGCATCTATCGTCATCGCCGACATGATACATTCTGCACAGATTACAGCATTTCTATTAAAAAATAACTCGCTAGCTGTGCCCGCGATTTCGATAGCGTGGAAGTAACTTATATTGTCACTACTGATTCAGCCCCAATAAACTTTGTCTTATAATTGCTTTAAGCGAAACCTAAAAACTTGTTCTAAAATAAGAATAGCTTAAGTTACTCGTCATAACATCAGCTATCTGTTGTGTGAAAGTCCCGTCGAAATCAATGCAGCCATTTCAGAAATTAGCCATAACAGACAAATGAGAAAAATATTTAAAATTGTTTTTTTTGTAATATTATATTCATTTTGTCGTGCATTTATTAAAAAATAGTTATTTTAATATTACAAACAGACACTTCAATTTTGTATATGTATAAGTATATGTATAGATTAGTAGAAACCAGTTTCTTACATAATATTTATCATATATTCACGAACGCATATATAAAATACTATGTATAAACAGTGTGTAATAAATGTTTTCATACATAATTTCCTTTTGATAAGGTAATCTTTTAATTATTCATTATATATGGAACATTAATTGTTAATGAATGAGAATAATAGCGAACAGATAAACATCTTTTGTAATGACAATGCGATTATTAACGAACAAAAATAAAAGCTACTTCATACCCTATGTGGTAAGTAATAAAGGGGAATATACACTGGAGGCATTCATGGTTAAACTAAGCGTAGGTTCGCCAAAGATCTTGTGTTCCGCGGTCATACGGCGCGTTTGTAAAACACCCGCGCGCTGACATTGTAATATGTTCCATACATTGTCTATAGATATGTATTACTTATATTGCATATATAAATTCCATGTAAAATAAAATCTTTATTATATTGAATAATCATCTCTCAACAATTGACAATATGACGACACAAATAGCTCAGGATTGCTTATTGTACTATTTATATTGTTTTTTATTTCCCGTTTTAGCTCATGACACCTCCGCGGATCTCCCTTTATCACGGGGAAAAACAGGAACATTAAATTGTAAAACCACCAACTTATGTGCCTACACGTAGGTAGTGTAAGTACAATGTTAAAAATATTTGAGTTGAAAAAAAATATATAATTTTATTATTACAATTATCATATTGTCACGCCAGGCTTATTAAGGAACAGGCAGAGAGCATCAAAAGCTATATTATATATTTAACCTTACAGACCTAATGTGTTACTTTCACTTTCATCACTCTCTCCAAACACATACAGCCGATTAAAAAAGGATTGAATTGTTGAAAATAACAAAATATTTAACAGTACCAGTTTAATTTATCTACCAGGCGAATTTATGTATCTGTCTGACGGAATCTTACATAAAGATAATGAATGTATTACGGGTCATAAGGGTTTTAATAAAATAATTTTAATACGTGCAGAATATAAGCCTATCAACTACATTAAGTTAGTATACCTAATCATTTTAAAAACGTACGTATTGAACAGGTTGTTCTACAACATTCATCCCTTTTTACACGAGTATCTTTAAGGTCATAGTTATCACAATGAATGGAATTAATACGGTATTTTTAGCTGTCATTACGATTATCGATATAATGACAACACCACATGAACGTAGACTAATCGCAATGAGTTGATCACCTTGAAGTTCCCGCGACACTCGGACCGCCACTGCGACATGTTTACCAACTAGTCGCTGAACTCACCTGCCGATCGAGTTATCAATCGCTTATCAATTATACAACTTTATATTTGTAAACACAAATTAGCTAATAACTATTTGTAGTGATATAAATGTTATTGACAATGGTGTTAACAACAAATTAAATATTGTGTTTAACATAACATTACGCCTGTTAGTATTTCTCGGTAACGGCAAGCATAGTGGTGTAGTACTCCCACTTTTCACCAGATAAGTACGACAAGAGATATTTAACACTCGGTGCTTTCTGCCTATCCCGTATGTTACCTGGCGAAACAATATAACAATAATAATAATTTCTTAAATAAACTAATATCATCAACATCAGATTGTGTAAGTTCACTGTTGAATATAGATCTCTCTTGGCAGGTTTTGGTCATATGCTCTCGTTGGACATGAGGTTGGGGATTTGGAAGCATGATTTATTGTACTAAACTGCAGTAAGATGAAATTTAAATAAGCTAAAATGGGATCTACATAATATTTATACGTAAATCTAGATTATAACTTATAATACATATATGTATGTATGTATGTACACACATATTGTTAAATATTTACTTAAGTGTAAATTAGTAATTTGAGACGAGATACTTCGAAAGTCACTGTAGAAAAAGATTTGTAATGTACCAAGTACCTAGTTCTAAAAGCCGAATCTAGAATAATTTATACAGGTACAATTTTAAAATTCTAGCCTACACGTAGAAAAGATCAGAAGCCCATTAACTGGAAATAAGTTCTAGAATTTTCCACTGCACACTACCAATCTATAACGACCGGTTATAAGAAACTAAACCTGTCTACCCATGAACTGATCGTTTTTAGAATATGCACAATATTATTACCGAAGTACTAAGCACATTTGTAAATGACAGGTATATAATCAACCAGTGTTCATGCCTTAGTGTCTGCGTCCTTGCGCTCCGTCCTGGGCTAAGTTGCATTTACCTTGTTCGTATAAAGGTACATGTAAGTACTTTGTAGGTAATTTGTAAATATATCAAATCATATTAAAATTCTTAAGCCATTAGGTATCTCTCAACCGAATAATATTGCTCGGTTTATGCAAAATGTGTCAAAAGAGCTCTTAAGGCGTGTTTGAAGAGAGTAATGAGTACCGAAGCATGTCAAGGCTGTAAAAACAGAGATTAGGCACTACTAGATGCTGTCTGACTACCCTGTGAGAGACCTAGCGCGGTGACATAATAATTTATCTATACGTGGTTTTTTTAATGTCAAAGAATAGGGTTTTTGTCGAATAAGTGTGCAGAGACATATGAAAAAAGCATCTATATAAGTACAGTAGGTATATACATGTTATGCAGTTTATCAGCCGGTCTAGTTACCGTAACACAAGCTCTCTTAGTGCTAACTTTGGGATCAGATGCCCATATGTAAAGACGTTCCAAGACATTATTATTACGGTTATAAAAAGTTGTTACTCAGTTCTTCAAGGTACGGTCGTTTTTGTGTTCGACACGCGTGAATTTTTAGCACTGTTTGAGGTGATACACAGTCAACTACGGATCAGTGTAAACAGTCGCAAGGTTGCCTGTAAACTCGATTGTTACTTGTATGTCATAAAAAGTGTCTATCGTGTATTCTAACAGTGATAAGTGCTATAACTTAAAGAATTTACAGTACCTTTTTTTATAACGATCTTTCTTTTTTTAATCTGTAACATTTATCTGACGTTTTAGATATTTAGTGGTGACATCCCTCCAAAAATTATTTGTTTTTATTTTATGCCATTTGATGCATTATCAATTGTACTTGTTATACTTGTGTTTCGTAATTGTAAATATACTTTTTTAACATATCAAAATGACCATACCCTACTGCGTGCAGCCAGTGGATTACTATATAGGTATAGAACGTCGAACTATAAAAATGATTAATCTTTAGAAGCGCTAAT
>DWEE01000714.1:0-15702 GCA_018245755.1 Parelbella macleannani | reverse complement strand
GCCCTTCTCATTTCCCTACTCAAATTTGATATCACAATTCGTCACTACTGCACTTAGCCCAAACCCCTGCCTAAACGGCGCGCTATACATAACAAAAATTTGGTAAATTTTAACGGTCTTCATATTCTGTATGTAACAACATAACATCAATAATAATAGTCATAGACATTTAAATCCATCAATAAATTCATCTACCTAACTATAAAGTTTCAATAAAGTTTTTATAATGATCACGCATACATGGCGTGAAGGAAGGCGAGTTAACTAGTGTTGAAATGCTACAGCTGCCAGCAACGATCATTATTACAATATTTATAATGCATAAAACCTCACAAAGGTACGACAGAATTGAGACTAAACAAATTATAAGATAGATAGATGTCGCCCCACGCTGAGACGCTAACGGCGTGTGTCAGGATTACCTCTCTACCCGAAAATTATAAGATGGATGGATGTGTAGAGTGTATCGTCCCACGCTGCGGCACTAATGGCGCTGCATGAGGATTACGGGCTCTAGGACTTCCTCTCTACCCGAGCAGTTCTCATGGGGACAACTGCCCCAAGGCGGTGAACACCCCGCCTTAGGCGGTGGTGGTAGGCCTATACCGCGTTCCCGCCTACTTGCCGGCCTAGTCGTCTTCCTCCTCTTCGGAGGTCGACGCCAGCCTGACAAGTTCGCGCGGGAACGGACGGCCGTCGTGCGGACACCCGCGTCAACTGAAGCGTTGTCGACGCGGATGATCCACTATAAGATTGACTTAAATACAGACAACATGGCAAGGAATAAATTACTATGTAGAAAGCACTCTACCCTATTTGCCAGTAATTTTATTAAAGTTGTCACATAGCCACAACAAAGTTTCAATGTTACTCAAAGCAATAATTTATAACAATATGACTGTGACGTGAAAAAAGTATAAGTTTTACTTTTAAGTTCATTATTTAACAGTATGTTATGTTACTTTAAGACTTTTTGAGGGCAGTCAATAAAATGTCTAGTCTCAAGCCTATGTTACATAACTAACATTAACCACAGCGATTGAAACACTATTACATAGAGATCACCCTCACGAGAAATGATGGTGACTCGATAACCTCAAATAAACATATACATTATAATATACAGATTATAAATGACAAACTCTGTACAGAACACAGAACACACTGCTGTGTACCGGAAATAATAGATGAAAAAAATATAACATTAAGAGTAAAGATTAAATAAGGAAGCACATAACAATCGTAAACAAGTCAAAGGAAGTTTTTCTAAAATCTAAATTATACATTTTCCATGATATGACTGAATCACAACACCTAAAAAAAATTAAACACCAATTCATCCCTTGTGTGTACAGACCACAAATAGCATACATATTTATTAACACAAAATATGACTGGATAGCCATATCTAGATAGACACTGTGGTTCTACACAGACATGATTGGCACATTCAGAGTTGATTAATGAAGCCAGTGTCAGTGCATATATAAATTCTCTTAGGTAGTAACACACACAACTTTCCTAGTCCACCAAATTGTTTGACCTAGCATGCAGTACATAAGGTGTGAGCAAAATTTAAATCTAACATATACCTTCTAGGGACTAGGATCTATCTTATAGTGATAATACAAATACCACTGCCTTCCTCCTTCCTACACAATTATATTACTAAAATATTAATAACAGTAACGTCAATCAATACAACGAAATCTGAGTTCAAATAATGTTTCTCTATGGATTGTTGCACCAATAATAGTGTATGATATTTTAAAAGGAGAAAATAAACTTCGCCCCTGACTTCTGACGTTTTTATATAAATACAGGCCACAAACAAATAATATTTTTTTTATTATGCAAGAAAAGATAGTGCCAGTAATGGTCATGTTTGAATTTAGTTAAATATTAATAATAGTATAATCACAAAAAAATATATAATTTACTCGAATTAGTCAATAAACTAATATTTTAGGTAACTTGAATAAAAGAAAGAATGGAAAAAATAATGCCAGGTAGTAAAATCTAAAATCATAAAATTCAGTCTAACATACCATGCAGTGATAAACTAAACATTATTTAGAATAATCCATATATGTATGTGTGTATTTAATCACATAAGATATGTCAAAGATATAATTCGATATATGTGTTTTTACCTTTGTTTTACAATATATAAGAATACTGTTTTGTGAGCAAAACTGTACAAATTCTATGTGTGTGCTCTATATTTAACATTAATAATTTTCTCTACGATCAAACACACTACAGTAAATGTAATACGTAACAAATAATAGTACCTACAAGATAGACATTGCAACCAAAAATTGGGAATAAATTTTAACCTGTTATAACCATGAACTGATTTGAAATAATCAGGTAGTCAAAGCTCAAGGAAAACCGACAAAAATGGCGGCGACTTAACACATCAAGGACGCCTAGTCAGAGCGTTCATACTACTGGGGATATTGGTCACGTGACGTTGTTTTGTGCACTATAATTGTCATTGTCCGTTCCACTTAATGGTTGTAACCGCCATTTTCGTGAATTCCCAGAAATGGGTTCCATTAGCTGACAAGAGTTTTTAATGACAATAGAGACTGGAATTACTGGAAAGGAGACAATTTCAAACTTTTCCGTCGTCTTCAATTATTTTATCAAATCGTACGCATTGACCACATCAATCTGGATTCAATCAATGTATGCTATCTTTAAGATACATCTCATTCATTTCGTTGAGCGATTAACAAAAAAGAATCTCATTTCGATGTTGTGCTATATTTCGTAGAACTAAAAACTAATACAATACAAATAAACAGAAAATCAGATTTTTATTAGGGTAAATTATGACAATAAACTAACAAACACTACAATCTGGAATGCATTTGATATACAACGAAACTTCTACCTAATCATAATTGGAAATAATTCTAATAGACGCGTCTCTATACAGTGTAAAGGAAATATCTCTTTAGCACTCGAGTTTTAATACACACTATAATTCATACAGTGAGCACGTGATCCTTTACTGTGGGCCTCACATACAAACTCAAAGTCGCTCAACGGGCTATGGAGAAAGCTATGCTCGGAGTTCCTCTACGTGACAAAATCCGAAACGGTGAAATCCGTAGACAAACCAAGGTCACCGACATAGCTCTCAAAATTAGTAAATTGAAGTGTAATGGACCGAGGTGTGGTAACATCGCTCGAGTGACCGACAACCGATGGGGAAGAAAGGTCACAGAGTGGCGACCACGTTTCGGTAAAAGGAGCGTAGGTCGCCCTTCTCTACCAGGTGGTCGGACCACTTCAAGAAGACAGCGGGACGCTGCTGGATTAGGAAGGCCCAGGACCGGACGGAGTGGCGCCGATTAAGGGAGGCCTATGTCCAGCAGTGGACATCAAGAGGCTGACGATGATGATGAGCAAGACTTTTTAAAACAACTCTGTTACATATTAGTGATGATTATTATACGTCTGTATGATCAGCTATGAATAAATTAAATATACAATCCATCAAAAATGTTCCCCTTTAGGCCTACCGTTTCAAAATCAGAGAAACATAGATAAAATTGTCTATGGCCAATGATGAATCATTTGTAATATAACAAATTGAATAATTTATCAAAGTCCTCTATTAAGACTATCATCATGCATAATACTGGAACATTATTTATGTCTTAATATAGTGCATATTAATAAATATAGGAGAAATACTTGTTGAGTATAACTGTGAAATGTTTCATATAGAAATGTGACTTCACACCTATAATCCCCGAAGGGGTAGGCAAAGGAGTGTAGTACACTTCGATTTTCACCCGTTACGTGTAAGTTCCATGCACTAGGTGGTGAGCCTATTGCCATACACCAGGCACAAATCCAGACTCCGAGTCACTACTAGAAAATCTTAATTAGAAAAATCCAATAGCTCCCAAGCGAGGATTTGAGCCTAGAACCTCTCGATCGACAGTCGCACTTGCAACCACTCGACCAACAAGGCAGTCTTTCATATAGAAGATACGATAAATACAATTCATAAGCATGACTTGGTGGCATGCTACCAATTTTATAGGAGCATCACATTCGTACTACAAGCGCTATCCAGCTAACAGCATTATTTCTCTTTGGATATTCATTACTGTAGCCTTTGATTTTTAAATACATAGCGTCACACATCTTTATCTCATTGCAACATGTACATATATATACCCTAGTTAACTACACTTATAGTAACTGAGAAATGAACGAAATGTATCAATATATAATATATGCAACTCAATATCACATAGAAATATTAAATAGGTTTTGACTTATGTAATGGAAACAAATTGATATTTAAAAAATAAATAATATTAATTGGTCTAACTAATTATACATCTGTTAATGGACAACATCAATTGTTTCAATAAAATTTTAGTACACCTGGAGTGAGGTTAGGTTACCTATTGTATTTTCAAATTTGTTATAATAAATTAAGATTTTTCCTATAATTGTAGATTCATAATGCCAATTAACACGGAAAATTTTATTGTTTGTGACACTTTCTTACTTTAAACTTTAAATATAGTGTAATTTATCAAGATCTCAGGTTTTGGTTAGTACTCAATGTTAGTTTAGTGGTTTTCAAAACATATAATAATAATATGAGGGCTTTGGCAGTCAGTTACAACAAATATAACCAAATGTGTTCAGACTTATCAAACAGATGCTAAAGTTCATAATGTGTTCCTATTTAGCCTCCATTTTATTAATGTAACGGTAACAAGTATGAAATCATTTATACGCAACTAAATTACCTAAAGAGCTATAATATTCATTGAAATAATACATTTAAATAATATTGACAGTACATATGTATATATTTTCCTATCTACAGCAGTAATAATATTGACCAATAATATATTTTTAAAAAAAGGTTGGGGAGGACATCCGATTTTATAATTGGCAACATTGAGATGAATGGATAGCTTCATTATACCATAAGAATTTTTAAAATGCCATAAATATATTTTAAAAACATAATGAAGACTCAGTCACAAACATACCTTATCTAAATGTTCTAAGTGAACACTCCATAAGTCATTAAACTGGAAATAAATATAGTGACAACATTTAAACATTCTTAACAATTAAATAAGAGTTCGTTACAAACTTTAATGTTTTCCATTATCAAAATGGAATGTCCCTGGTAAAATTGTATTTCTGTACGGCAAATTTGGGGCTGTCCAAATAATATTTAAATTCGCCAAGCGCTGCTAGTGATATGCAAATAATATTCAAATGGAAATCACCGAATAATTTAAATATTTCTTTCAGAATTCTAATTAAATAGTGATGTTTGATCATCACTCACACATTTCTTACGTTAATTTAAGCGCTATATGAAGCAAAATTATTACTTTTATTAAGATGTTTTTCGGGATACATCCTGAAAGTGGAAGCAAGAGATTTTTAATGTGTATCATTAAAGCTTTTAGTAATATAAATATTTAATTAACCGAAAAAAACCGATTAAAATTATTCCATAAAGCATTCCGGATATGTTGTTACGTATATATAAATGTTTAAAATAAACTAGGTCCCCCCGCTCCTGAGTACCACCAACCGATAGCACATATGTGGCTGAATGAGACCAAACGTCTTATTTTACATTCAAGCAATATTTTATTTACTCGATCAATACAGACGACTGAGCTCAAGAAGAAACCAAAAAAACGAACATTATGCAATAAAATTCGAAATACATACATACTGGGACACAACGAAGACAATATGGATAAATTTAGAATTTGTCAGATTCCGAGACTTTAACACATTGACAAGACTTTTAATCGGACAACAAGGGGCGAGCGGGGAGGGAATGATTTATTGTTGTTACTGACCAAACTCATTTGGTGTGCTGGGGTCACTTCGACATGGGGACGCCTGTAAAGCTGACAGGTTGTTCATTGGTGACGAGGTTGGCGCGCGGGGCTGTGGTAGGCTGCCCGAAGCCAGCTTCCAGGTTGCTGGCCGACGTCCTCATGTCGTCTATCGACCCCCTGATGACAATGCCGATATCTTAATATATCATTATATTTCCATACAAGCTGTATAAAGTAGGAAGTTAAATGAAAACATTTTAAATGTATACATTTGTGCTTTTTACTACAAATGCCATGAGTAAATGATATTGCACATTAGTATTCCCTGTGTCACAGTTGTAATAATAAGGTTAGTCATTACAGGACATCTGATCCTAAACTACGCAGTACATGGACTACGATAACCGGACAGCTGATAAACATATGTATATATATTTCTAAATACACACAGACTCTTTTTATACGCAAACCTATTCAAAAAATTGTGTGCTCACCACACATAGACATATTTGTCGCGGGTGAGATTCGAACCTATAACCGCAGGCTCTGCGGTCAAGTTCTCTGACCACTAAACCCAAAAACAGGTCAATGCATACGAGCCGAAAGACGACTACACAAACAGCCAACCCAGAGTTTTAAAAATAAATCCATGATTTAACTACACAGAAAGGTGTCTGCTCAGAAATGTAAAACTCTATGCACGTCATAATATTCAAGCTAAAGAGTAAACCGACTAAAATATAATATTTCGTTTATTCCAAGCCAAATAGTTCAGTAAATGTTCATCTATGTAACTGTAGCTCAAGAATATGAAAATAATGAGAAGTCAATACACATACTTGAAGTAGCTAAGAAATATAACACAGAAGTCATTTTATTAGCAATTTTACTGCAATGTAAGGAAGGAATATGTAAATACCGTATTAGCATACAAAAATGTCAATAAAATATTTTCAACTAACATTGGTATACTATAAGTGCAAGAATTTCTCAATATAACGGTGAATGGAAAAGTGCGTGGTTGAACAAGTGGGTAAACGTGAGGGAATGAATGTTTGAACGACTGTGTGCGAATGAGTAGATCATGTGCGATTGTTACTGAACTATACTAGATAAAAATGTGACATTAAATAAATAAAATCTATTTCAAATGTTGGTACAGCCTTGTGGTGATAATACTATTTGTAATAATTACATGTGATTTATTTAAATCTTGTCACTGAATAAAGCTGTCACAACCTTGAAGATATTATAGTGGCTATTATCTGTATTCATTATGCAGACTTTTGAAGCAGAACGGTTGACCTTAATCATTTTTATAGCGCATAATTTCGATCTGATTTGAATAATGAGATCTAGTACTAACATACCATCACGCCTGCATTTCCCCGAGGGAGTAGGCAGAGGATTAAAGTACTTCAACTCTTCACATTACTATACGTCACGTTATACTAAATGCAACAAAATATACAGGTTTAAAGGCAAATTAAGCCAACTGCCGTTTAGATATGATTTAAGGTCTCGCCACTATAAAATAAGTAATATTTTGTTCTGTTTCATACGTCTTACAGAATAACCAATATTCTAGCAACTATTGATTATCATATCTTATCTCTTAGCGACCAACACAGAAGAAGAACTAATACCTAAAATACTTATTCGTCGTTCTTATCATTCCAAACAAACGTAACCGAAATAAAATGTGATATCAGACAACTAAAATAAACATCTACAGCACTGAAGCGCTTGGAACGCATGCGAGCAGAGCGCGTAAGCATTGCCTCTTTAGTTGGGACGCCACACGTCGGGGTCCTCCATGAGGGTCACGTTGTGGTCCTGCGAGGTGGACAGCGGAGCGCCTGGGGGCGTGCTACCCCCCGCCGCCATCGCGGCCATGTCGTCCCGCGAGCCCCTACACCCGTACACACAGACACGCGCACACATCGGATGGTGTTAACATATCGGTATATAAATGTGTTAGAAACAGTAAACATTACGAAGGACAAGTGAACACACACACAAATACCTGTTAGGTCATAGGTTACAACAAAAGGAAGAATATATAATTTTTTATTTTATTATACGATACTAGCCTTTAGACTATTTATTCTTATATGCACATTTAGAGGGTTTATCGTTTATAGAATAACAGAATGCTTGTTCTTTGAATGCATCTCGTGAGTACCTACATCAATATTGCGTTTCTAAAGTAATATGATCAAAAAAGGCCACCTAAATTGTATATTTTTCCTTTCGTTAATTCCAACGGTAAAACGGTATATTTACATATATAAAACTGTATAATAATAGCTGATTAACATATGTCTATACGTATGCGTCAATATAATTGTAAGCATTACCAAATTAATATAAATTATAGGCAATTAGTACAAAATTTACCGACACCCAGGAATTAATAATAATTAATTAGTTAACAGCACACAATTAGTTCAGCTTTATTTCTGATGTATGTAGAAATGGCAAATCCGATGTTAAAGTATGACGATAATTTGACGTCTATATTATATCTGAAATCGATTACCGTCCCACTGATGGGAATGGTCTTTTCTCAGCAAATGTGGGAACCCAAAATTTACTCCAGAATTACTCAGGTAATATGCAAATTATCAAAATAAAAACTATTAGGACGTCAGTCCACGCTGTTACAATATGTAACCGGTTCATTAATGGATCAACTGCCGACCTTTAATAATACTCCATGACTTACTTTTTGCCGAGCGCCATCATGCCGTAAATGATGCCCGTGGCGAAGATTAACCCGCTGCCGAACCACGTGCTAAGGCTCAGGAAACACAGGAAGAAGGGCGGCAACGATAACCTGGAATTTCAAATTATGATTCCATATCATCATCATCAATCATTATTAGCTTAATTCCGTCCACTCCTACACATATGTCTCTTTAATAGCAATGTTTGCCACCAAGTTAAAAGTGGGTAGATGAATTAATGATTCGAACCCGTCGTTGTGTCACTATCAGTTGTGCAAGTACAACTAACCATTCGCCTGGCAAATGCAACACACTCGTCGTTTCTGTTGGACGGCTTTAAATAACGATTAGAACTAATTCTAAACTACTTAATGGCTCCCAAAACTTACTTCATGACTATCAAAACTAAGACGAAAGAACTAAAACCAAATCACAGTATAGTCCAGTAGTAGTAGTGCAGCTTTCACTATAAACAAAGAGGAATTTTCCCTGAGTTTCCCTAATTATACCTGAGTATAATCGTGGCTCTGAAGCCATCAGATTTCTTTTTAATACTAGACCTTGTTAACTATGCTATAATGTTGCTATAAAAACATATCAACAGTATAAAATGATTACACTGACCTATTTAGAAATGAATATACATATATTGTGTTACTATTAATAATAAATGCCGGGACAATTTATACACGGTCATCTGATCCCAAGCATTACAGGAACTGTGCTATGATATGTAGACAATTAATTTGACAAACAACACAAGGTAAAATATTCTTATATACATAATTTTACATACAGATAGAAAAATTCTTGGACACCCCCTCCCCCCGTTCGACCACTCAAAAACCTCTTGAGAACATTGTAAAACTCACCCGATATACAACGCAGCCTTGTTCCAATAGGGCCTCGTCTCTATCTTATCGGAGAGTGTTTGCACGTAATCGACGAAGAAACAGCAGCAAGGGGCTTCGCACACCAGCAATATGAAGCCGGCCAACATCTGCCAGATGCCCGCGATCAAGCTGGCCACGCTCAGCGCTAAGATGCCGATGCAGTTAAACAGGCCAAGGATAATTGCGACTATAAAATAAAAGTCATCATCAGAAATCATAGTCATAAAATATTTAAAAAATATTTATTACAATAGTTTAAAATCATAGAATAGTCTATAAGTCATATAATACATATTATAATGGTCATAGAATAATTATGACTTCAGATTTTCTAAACGGTTTTCCGAAAAATAGTGTTTTGACATATCATAGTCTAGTCGCAAATTAGTGATATGTCACATGTATAGAAACATTTAAATTTACGTTATATTTACGTAAATAACAGCAGCAGTAAATAACAGCAGTGATAGAGGTTAAGAATTCAGCCTCTCACTCCGGGGGTCCTGGGTTCAAATCCATGGCCCACACCTCTTTATAAAAGTGCGTTTTAAGTTTAATATCACTTGCTTACGGTGAAGGAAAACATCGTGAAGAAACCTACACATCTTAGAATTTATAAAAAAATATTTTCCGAGGTGTGTGAAGTGTGCCAACTCGCACTTGGCCAGCGTGGCAGACTATGGCCTTAACCCTCTCAATATGAGAGGAGACTCATATTCCAACAGTGGAATGACTAATGGGTCGATTATTATTATTATTTATTATTAAACAATAAGTATTTACAGATACTATTTATTCACTGTCCAGGGGTATATAACAATTGGTAACCAAATAGAATCATGTTAAATTTGGGAATATACTTTGGGTTTTCAATTTCCAACAGAACACAGACTCCTCAGATCCACTTTGGGATTAGATGGCCTTGTGTAGAAAAGGGCCAAGATATTATATGGTATTCTTGCCATTCTGATTTTTATGAAAATTTAAACACAGAATCGACAACCGAGGCTAAGGTAATCAAAGCTATATATATTGTGCTACAGGAGCAATTAAAAAATACGTTATTGACTGTGTTTCAGCGTTTGTTATCTTTATGTGGCATCCTATTAAGAAAACAGATTTATCTAACTATAAAGCAATTGAATATTTTAACCATTGTAACAAGTTTGGATACATGTAGAAATATTATTATTTTTATATCAACATACTAGGTCCTATAAAGAATAAGAATGAAGAAATCTACACAGATACACATCATCGGCCTACTCCCATCCACTGCCGGACATAGGCCTCTCTAACAGCCCGCCACTGAGCTCGATCTTCAGCTCGTCATATCCAACCGCTTCTAGCCACTATGTATATCGTTACTGCGCTAGCTGGAGGGTGCTCTACACAGAAATGTACAAGCAAAAACTTACATTGCTAACTTCAGCAGTGTTCTGAACGAATGTCGTGTTCTCTTCTTCAGGTTCGCCTTTTACGTCGTAAATCGTTTCCGCCATGACAATCCTGCCAGTGGAGTCCATGGACCACATGCCGCCGAACGCGAAATTCGATGGGTTTCCACTCTGCTCGTATAGTATGACTGTGTTGGGCCCCAGCTGCACCGGTTCGCCCTTCATATTGACGAAAACCGGTTGCTCGAAGTTACCCTCAACCAGCTGCCCTGTATGGACGATCTGCTGACCCTGATCCACCGGCACCTCGACCACCTGGTTCACAACCTCTAGCTTCTCTTTATCTTCACTCTTTCCTCTAACAACCATCTTCTTTTTTTCACTTTCCACCGTTTCGTCACTTTTCCGCTTGACCACAGTTTTTTTCTTACTTTTCTTGTCCATTGTAACACTTTACCCTAAACCACACTAAAACGCGTGAAAAATATGCCCGGATTTATATATTAACGATACATTTTTGTGACAAAAGATAGCAGGCACAGATGCCTCGCCCAAACGAATCATTTTAACAAACTAACGTCTTAACTTAACTATCTACAGATATAAACGGTAACTTAACTCGTATCAGTCCGCATAGCTCATATAAACATTGAACGTGATGTTATGATTGCAATAAAATCTGATTGTGAGGAGCGAAAAGGACAACTCACAAAGACGCCATTTTTTAATCTAATGTTTTTTTGTATGGTAACCATCGTTTTGTCGATGTCATACTTCATTCAGCCAGTAACTTGAGCATTATTTGACGACATTTACAATGCTATAAAAGTTTTCATATCTCAATTACTTTTTATTGTCAGATTTTCCTGCATATACTGGATAAAATAAAATTGGTCCAAAATTCTTATTTAAATGTAATTATTCGTAAGTTTTCATTTATTGACAATAAGAATGAAATAAAAAAGATTGTGAGACAGAAATTCGACGTTAAATTATCTCACTACTCTCACATTATGCTAACTGCTAATAAAAAAACAATTTAAAAGTCATTGTCACTGTCATTATCAGCTGAGTTTATTGAAAGGATTACAATCCCTAACAAATGAGTATACGTATATAGTCAGTTATATACTATTCTGTGCGAAGTATTTAAAACTTATTGAACAATAGTTACTAGACAAATGCTGCAATTATAATCAAGTGTTAGAGTTAATTACGAAATCTGGAACAGGAAACAGCCGATCAAAGCTGATCGAGGTCAAATTGAAGACAATGATTAATCACTCGATTTAATGTTTTAGTTTTGAAAACCGCATTCATGTTAATAATCAACACACTAGCTATATTCATCCAAGTAGCGTTTATAGTGTTTATGTCTTTACTGTCTATGAACATAATAAAATACTTCAGCAATAGTGTAAAAAGGATGGCAGTGATAGGACCAGCTATATTTGTCAACCATGGTGGGGGTCCTTTACCTCTGCTAGGAGATGAGGACCACGCTGGTCTAACACGTTTCCTCCGTGATGAGATACGAAACCACATCAACTTCAAAGAGATCAAAGCCATCATCCTGGTTACCGCACATTGGGAAGAGAACAAAGTGACTATATCATCAGGACAAAAACACAGTCTGTACTTTGACTATTACGGATTCCCTCCAGAATCTTACAGATACAAGTATGAAGCGCCTGGAGAACCTGAATTAGCTAAGCAAATACAAAAGGAACTGAAGAAGATTGGTTGGGATTCGAAATTGGATCCGAACAGAGGTTGGGACCATGGAGTCTTTGTTCCAATGATGCTCATAAACCCAGCTGCTGATATCCCAATAGTTCAGGTATCGGTCATGTCACACCAAGACCCCAAAATGCATTACCAACTAGGTAAAGTCTTGCACAGCTTCAGAAAACAGGGCATAGCTATTATTGGATCGGGTATGTCTTACCATAATATGAGAGCTTTCATGACCAGTAGGAACTCGGAGAAGGTGGTCAATGCTGAGTTCGACGACTTTCTATACAGAGCTTGCACAAGTGAAGACGAGAAGAGGCAAGAACAATTGATATCATGGAGGAACCAGCCTGGGGCAGACAATGCCCATCCACCGAGAGCAGCAGAACACTTCATGCCATTGATTGTTATTGCTGGAGCTGGTGGCAAGGGACCTGGGGAACGGATATTCAACTGGGATATGAGTGGTACTTTCAGATTAAGTGGTTTCATTTGGAAAGATCTATAGCCCAGCTGGAAGGTCATATTATTTGCTGTTATAATTCATGTAATATTATTAAAGTTGTTCATAAATTTTGTTTATTGGTTTATATTGTACCTCAAACACCTCTGATCTATTCTGTCAACACAGCTGATAGGGGTCTCTGAAACTGGTGTGTGTTGGAAGATCAATTTAAGGGAAGAAGCGCAGGTTTGTATGGTAAAAGATATTCTGGCTACCTCATATGTCCCTTACAGCAACTCCAAAGAAGGGATGATAATACAATAAAAATGAAATAGAAAGATTTGTACTGTTAAAGAAATTGGCAAGTGGTGCTCTCTGCCAACACTATATGGAACCAAACCTGGTATAAGACTATAACAGTAAATGGAATAATAGTGTCGTACAAAAGTACTAGTTGTACTACTAGGGATTGTTGCAAAACAAATGGAATAATAGCGATTCACCTATCACACGATATCTGACTAAAACATATTAACTATTGTATTATGTATTTTAAAGATGCAAATCATACTGTGACATCAACAGCATAGTTGTAATTATTAAGAGCGGCACTGAACATAATTGGACAGACATAATACGCAGAAATCGACTCAACACTTGCGGAAATGCGCTTGACCTCCCCGCAACACTGCCTTCAAAGAATAGGCACTATTGGATTTATCTACATAACTTAGATGTTCTAGTAGAAAAGTTTAGTAGTGACTCGAAGTCTGGATATGTGTCCAGTGTAGGGCAACGGCTCACCATCTATTTCATGGGATGTAAAACATAACTGATGAATCGTGGGAGTGTACTACACTGTGTTCTTTTGAGGATTGCGTGATGTTACGTTTACTAAGACGAGGCAGTCTTGTCAAGTGTGCTACATCTCACTTATCATCGTGTAAGACTGGAATGAGAGTACTGCTATTAAATAAAAAACCAATACCGCCCGCACTCCCTTGCGACGCGTCAGTAGTTCGTCATCACAGCGAGGTGCCTAGTTAACTTCTACGGGTTATACGTGGGTAAACAGAGATTAGTAAGTGTACAATTATTCTTTACTTCGTTGGCATGAGAAATAATTTTGAGTGGAATTGTCCTGGAAAATTATTTTTCTGTTAATTGTTTGTTAATTACCTTGTAACATGCTTATACGGCTAACGGTTAAAAATAAACATTAAGGACATAATATGTAGTATCGCAGAACGAAAATCTTTACGATATCGCATCGATTAAAATGCTCGCTTCTCCAGTATTATGAGTATGTAATGATTGCCATTCGTGAATATTTACATTACGAAATGATAAAGAGTGAATCATGTCATGCATTATTTATAATTATATTGAACTGTACTGAATCACATCCAACGGTAAATAGTTGTGTTCGTTCAGTCGTTACAGCCGGGTGAGGTTGTCGTTTTTTCTGTTTTATAATCTGTGGCCATGACCCAAACTTACTTCGCGCCTTCATTGTTTCTCAATCATGGGGGCGGTCCAAATCCTGTTTTAGGAGTTGAAAGTGACAAAGAAATAGCTGAAGCATTGAGAAATGTATACAAATTGGTGAAGTTGAACGAATTGAAAGCTATTATTTTAGTTACGGCGCACAGAGAAGAGGATATTGTCACGATATCATCGGCCGAGCGCCACGAACTAGTTTACGATTACTCTAATTTCCCCCCGGAAACTTATACATACAAACACAATGCGCCCGGCGATCCAGTTTTGGCAGGAAGGATACACGATGCGTTCAAAAACGCGGGTATTAGTTCCAAATTGGATGATAAAAGAGGTTGGGATCACGGAGTCTTCATACCGATGATGTTAATAGATCCAGCTGCGAAAATACCAATAATACAGGTGTCCATTTTAAAAAGTCAACATGCACGCGACCATTTTGAAATTGGAAAAATATTATACCAGTTCCGACAGGAAGGCGTTGCAATATTCGGTTCAGGAATGTCTTTTCATAACATGAAAATGTTTAGACAGGCTCGAATAGAGAACGATGGTGTCATAGTAAACAAAGAGTTCGATAATTTTCTCAATGAAGCGTGTATTAATGATAAAGAAGCCATTTTGAACTGGGACAAAGCGTCACAAGCATTTGATTGCCATCCTTTAAATGACGCAGACCATTTAATGCCTTTAATTGTGTGTGTTGGTGCGAGTGTTGGGCATAAAGGGAAAAATGTATTTAAATCTTTATTTAGAAAAAAATTTATACTCAGTGGGTTTATGTGGGATAAAAATTTTTGAAGTTTTTATTTTTTCGCTCAATATAGCATTATTTGTTTCGATAAGAATAATATACGTCAAACCAATAATATACGTTTTGGTGTTTATTAACTGTTATTGTACGTTACGATGAATAAAAGTTATGATATTAAAGATTTTTAAATTTGGAACAACATACCCACCGACCCATTGGTTTGGACGTTTATTTTGAATTTGAAACTACCTGCCTTGTAGGTCGAATGGTCGCAAGCGACATTGGGTTTGATTCCCGGGTACTAAAGGATTTTTCTACCCTGATATTTTTAGTATTAGCTCGAAGTCTGGATTGGATTGGTTTGGAGCCCTGACAATAGGTTCACCACTTAA
>DWEE01000713.1:0-15712 GCA_018245755.1 Parelbella macleannani | reverse complement strand
AATCCAATAGAAACAAAACACACATTGAAGCTGCGTTTTTTTTAATTTTGTTCTTTGTCCCATATCAACTAGAGAAATAGAAGTACATACAAAAGTAAATACAAGTCACACAGTGAAAAACTTACCTTTGGGAAAGCTTTGGCTTTTAACGCCGTTCAGAAATTGCGTTGCACGCCTGCTTCCGCGGGAAGCTGGCGGGAAGAACAAAACATGTGTGTTCATTAGCTATGTTTAACCTAACATCATTTGTTTCTTGTCGTGTGTCCTCTACCTTTCCGACTTCCTGCTAAGGTAAGTTTAGTGTGCGATGCGTACGCAGGCTGCGTGCTAGGCGTGTGTGACGTTCACGGCGCGGCGGCTGCTGCTTGCCTCGGTGTATTCCAATTTAGCAAATGGCTATCTCAAATTTACGAAACATTTTACCAGCTGCACTCAAATCTACTGGAAATACATGAGAGCTTTGGTGCGCTACGTTTTCAGTGTTGTCACCTATTCGTCATCCACAAATTACCTACATTTATGATTATTTCTTACGTACGGATACTGTTTTAGACTCAGACACTGCATAAGTACTTGTGTTTTTCACGCAAATAGGTATATATTCTGGCAATCAAACCCTCAGCCCTCGGCTTAGCAGTCGGGTGTTTGGCCACAAACCCCTTATAAAAAGTTAAACAATTTATCCAATTATTGATCGGACTTTATTTAATTTTGTTTAATATTTTGTTGAACTGCAAAGATTGCGAAACGCATGACAGTAACTATTAAATCTTCAAACATAAGTCATGTAGGCGGTCCAGGGACAGAGGTTGCTGTAGGTAAACACTTTCTCTTTCACTCTTATGTGTCCAAACGGGCTATATCTGTTGTAAGCTTCTGATGAAATAAATATCTCGCACACTATTTGATGTGACAGCATCAGCTCGAGGTTAGCATGTTTTGAAAATATGTTTTAATTAACAGTAGATACACAAAATGTCTATTTAAGCGAACCTGCGAAAGTTAGTAGCACCCTTTCATAATTATCAAACTCCTAGACAGATTTTCGTCAATGATATTTAGTAACCATCTCGATCATGTCAACTTGCAACAAGAAAAAAAACAGTATCGAAACCTTTAGGGGTTACGACGCCACGGACTGACATAAACACGTAGACACGTCAAACTTATAACACCCCCGTGTTTGCGTAGCTTAATAAATAATAATAATTCAATGTCGATAAAATATATAGAATATAATATAATAGAAATGAAAATGTTTAGCAAATCGATTGAATGCACATGTGATGTGATCTCAAGCAGCGTGTATGGTAAGAAAAACCCGGGATCAGTCACTAGTGGCCCACTCTCGGGGTACGTTATATAGTATCAGTTGGGTCGGATTCGTAACTTGGGAAACGTATTTCCGTGCTAAGTACTACAAGGATTCGTGTTGGAGCGTTTAACAATGTCCCACTGTAGTGCCACGTGCATATGTCTCTGCGTTCGCGGATCTCGCGGTGTCGTCGGGACGGCTCGCACTTCCCAGATGCACTTTAAACGACTTCAATGGAACGTTCGACCCGTTTCTAGAACGTACCTCCCCGCAGGCCCCCTCCCTCCTTGCGCCACTCCCCGTACCCGTGCAAAAAACCTCAGCAGTACTTCGTAGAAGCGCGTCGCCGAGACGGCCTCCGACGGACGACCGAGTAGATAAATCAGCGGAGTGAAGAGCCACCTTAATTAAATCCTGCGTTAATTGCGGAATAGAGTCTCCAGCCGCCACCCCTCCCCTACCGCTCCCCGCCGCTCAATTATATTCCATGTTCTTGTACCTGTTCACTGAGCCGAACTCGCTAACTTCATTTAACTACCTATTGTAGCTTTATGGAGGAGATTCTATGGATTTATTAAGTGATACTATGTCACAGTGGCACAGTCGATGTACTCGGATGTTGTTGGCAGTGTTTATAGATCGCGAAGGCGTGCGACGATGATGGCGAGAGACGCCGTCGCACGACCGGTTCCCTGGGAGCGGCTCACTACCAAAAAGTGGGGTGAATTGTGGATTCACGGCCAGACTAAGTCCCGGGACATAGTTTCGCGGCCGCGTTTAGATTGGAAAAACGGAGGCCATTACTTAAAGGACTGCTAAAAGGAGCCGCAGCGCAAAAAGTCATAACGCTCGCATTCGGGGCTCGGAGCCGCGAGCGGCGCGCGCGCAAAAACCGCCCCCTAATGCCTCACTACTGATGACGGCGACTTTGCCGGTTCCGTGATAGAATTCACTGCGAATATACCACATTACATATATAAAAAATCCTTTAGCACATTTTTTCATACACCGACGTCAACCAATCCGTTTTTACTCAACAGCTGATACATACCTACTACTAATACAAATTATTAATTAATAATTAATCCGCTATAAAGAATCCGCTACAATACGGGGCGCGAAGTCCGTCTGTGAGTCTATAAAGGTATAATGTCACATTGACATTTTTCCTATCCTTAGACCCCTCTATGCCACGAAGGTATCAGAATCGCCGAGTTATTTTTCACAATATGTTAACTTCCGTATTTCACAAGTCCATTGTGATATTGCTGTAGAGGGCTATTGAACAATTCTGTCTCGTACGCGTTTCACTGCCTTATGTTAAGCAATACAATTGGCAAGAGCACTCTTCTCGCATTGTGCAAGAAGAGTGCGCCTAGTCAACGTGCCGGCAATTGGCTTTAAATTTCGTTGCAAGTAATCAATGCTCCATATTGGGACACAGTCATGTTCCGTTCACAGTTTGCATCAATTGTCAATATAATTGTATTAAACAAAGACAATCGATCACAGTAGGTACCTACATAAAGTTGGGAAGACAATCGAATTATAAAATACGTATAATGAAAGAATGTAGGAGCGCTAGAGCGCGGGGCGGCGGCGGCGCGGCTCCCACGGGCCGCATTCCGAGAAGTGCGCTCCTCTTATTGTGGCTCGCATCGTTCGGCGATAGGTTCCTCCTTTGATCTCTTATCTCGTCTCTTTATGGTGTCAACTCGTTGTGTACCTACTTAATAGTGGTGATTTTATTTTCGTTACAATCGGCCCCGCTCCTCCGTCGTCGCTTTTTCATCACTTATTTCACGATTCCTTCGAAGAGCCGGCTATCTATACATCTTCAAAAGAGGTGCGTTTTTAGAGGGATTTTAAAGAAAAAAAATCATCTAACTCGATAGGTTTTTCTTCACTCATTGATCTTCCTGTAGCTAGACGTAGCATGCCGAGATGTATGGCATAGGGCAGATGATCCGCCCGGCGGCGCCGGCGGCGCGACGCAGCGCGCCACGAATCGCAACATTCGCAACCAAATCATTCTACTAACTATTTCGCTTGTCCGGAACTCATTAATAACTCATTTTGTTTCTTAAGCGTAATTATTATTTTGCATAATATATTAATTTGTTTTTTTTTGTTTACGCATTAATTTTTTACAATATTTTATAACATTGTATGCATGCGCAGTTTATGAAGTTTTAGCCACACTTTCGTGACATCATTTCGACATCACGTGACATCACTTTCGAGACATTAGCAAAGTCACTAACCACTTGATCGACGGACCCCACAACTGCCTAGCAGTAACATATATTTTTATAAATTTATGTACTTTACATTGTATTGAAGAATCCTTCTGCTGGATGTACTTAAAAGTTTAGAAAATATATCCGCCCTTCTCTGGTTGCACTGGTTCTTTATCCTAACACAGGTATCTTTGTGGTCGCATTTTTCTGAGATAAATTTCATTAATTAAGTTCTACACCTAATAAGCAAAGTACAAGATCAAATAGGAAAATGTTATATTATTAGTCCTTGATGTACCGTCAACGGTGACCCACTTCCTACTCCAACTAAGTATTTCATTGTAAACATCCTTGTCGAAGAAATACTTGAGCACCTTCCAGTCAAACTGAAAAATATAAGTTCGTAGGAAAACCTTGCTTTACTATAGCACTGAGTAGCAAAGCACACTGGTTTTTTAAAGCAATGGAATAGCGCTACCTATATTCATCAGAAGCAATGTCTTAAGGAAATGGGAAATAACTTGGTGTCTAGTTAGATCTCACTCCTTAACATAACTCCACTCCGAAAAATTGGGTAGCGAAGTGTGGCACACTCCTGCGTTTTACCAGTTCCGTAACCCGTCCCGCCAAGGAATAGAGGGTTCACTATTAGGTTCACCTATTGCCGTATACCGGACATAAATCGAAACTCCGAACCACTATGATGAGAAAAATCTTCAACAAATCCAATAGTATTCGGCCCGGGAATGGAACCCAGGACCTGTCGATCCCCAGACGTGCTTGCAACTACATATGCGACCAACGTGGCTGTCCGTTTGTGACACTGTTACCCAAATACTAGATATTGTGCAAGCTTTTCGTAATAAACACACTTGGCCTTCTTTCACATTTAAGTTTTTCGTGCGATGTCAATATTTTTGGCAAGTACGCCTGTAATAATTTAAAAATGATGTTGAACATCTTGTAACTGCTTAAGCTATATCTGAAGTTGAAAAATAGAAAGCTAATGTTTCAACTGCTGCTCTATGTCCGCTTAAGTAACCAACAGACAATAACTTAGTAAGCAGATGTTAGCATAAATGTTTAATAAAAAGCTTCTACCTTTTACAATCTACAATGATTTAACGATTCAAATAGAAGAAAACGTAGAGTTGATAAAAATTGTTTGTGGAAAATTTCAATCGATATTTAAACTAGCAAGAATCGTAATATAGGTAGGACTTGAAAGACATCCGAGTCACACGGGATCTCGGAGCGTACAGTGTAAAAGAAACCGCAGATAAATAATTTGCAGTACCAATAGAGATCATATTTTTCGTTATTTTTACACGTGGTGTTGGTTTCGGTGCTGCGCTGTGCCGTGTAGAAAGACGAGCTGTGTTCAATTATTTTGTACATATTTCTGTTATCTGCTAAACCTTGCAACCACATAACATGCTATAAAAGAAAAAAATTGTCTTCGTGAAATTGTCTCTAAAATAAAATTACTTTAGTTCGTAGCTATTAATATGCCATCCTTTTAAATAATGCTTGTGATTTATCTTTTAATTTTTATTAAACTTGTCTTACTGTGGCTTATCTTTAGTAGATAGGTAGATATGGCGCCGCGGACTTTTTTTTACCAAAAACTAATCATTTTGTTGTACATTGTATTTTACCTAGGTATGACTTACGTATTGCAATGATAGCCTAGTGGCTTAGAATTCAGCCTCTCACTTCGGGGGTCCTGGGTTCAAATCCGTGGTTATTATGAAATGTGCGTTTTAAGATTAAGTATTACTTGCTAAGAGTGAAGGAAAACATCGTGAGGAAACCTGTATACTTTAGAGTTTATGAAATAAAATAATCGTTGTGTTCCAACTGTAAAAAAAGAAAAGGGCCGTAACGAAGGTATTATTGCCATTCCTCCAGCGCAAGCATATAAAGCATATCGATAGCGCTTTTTTTTCTAACTTACCTACTTTAAAAATGTCAATAGTCTAGGCCACCTAACATTTGTAGCAACCTTGGCCTAAAGGATTAATTAAGATCCTGAGTAAAATAAATAAATAGAATTTTTGGAACATGACTGCGGCTTTAGAGATTAGCGAAAATAAATAAGCACAATCCACTTCATTATATTAATATAGATTTTTGATGTTTCCCTATCTATAGGTCAAATAATCTATTAAACTAATATATTAACTTAACTTCCTACGTCACCTGCAAGTTTTAATATTGCTGCCTATAAGATTAAATATTTTTATGAATTAGGCATAACAGTTGTCATCTTCGTATGTCTTTATAACGGGAATTGCTGTTTCGTTACTGAAATGTGAGATTTGGTTATTAAATTTAAAAGATGATCTTACCCGATACGAAAAATTGTAAGTGTGTACATATATAATGTCGATTATATTATAGGTGGGTTGACAGTGGTTCCATTTGAGTCGGTAAAATACATAAGTCAAATATGTCGGATCCCTTGTGAGACGCGTACCTACCTACCTAGTGCTGGTAGTGGTTAGATTAGCAACAGGGCGTCGCTGAAATGTGTTTTGTGCACGTAGAGGGCGTGCCGATGGCGTCGCGCAACCTGCCGGCGTCGTTCTTCAACGCGGCGGCGAGCGGTGCGTGCGCGCTGGAGCTGTACGAGTACGACCCGTGGCACCAGCACTACGGCGGCTACTCGCGCGCCGCCGAGTACGCCAACATGGCCGGCTACCCGCCGCTGCTGCTGGGCCGCTCCTCGCTGCACGCGCAGTACAAGCCCGTGGACTGGCCGGCGCACCACGCACACCACGCGCATCACGCGCACCACGCGCAGCTCGACCCCGCCTGCGCGCCCTACTCCTACCCCGCGCCGCCAGGTAACGCCGCACTTCTCTTTGCACTCATTATTTAACCATCACTTTGTACAGGTTTCTTTCGCACGGCGAGTACGTAGACACTGTTGGTAGGTACATAGAATAGACAAAAGACAGGACAATGACGGTCTCGATTTCAAACCTAACTAGGTGGCAAAATCGAAAAAGAATTTAAGTTATTGCAAAACGGAGCGAAGTGTCTCGCGGCGTGTCAGTAATGGATAGAATGTTGTCTAGTACTGGCCAGCGCGGCGCGGCCGCGGGACACGAATCACGCCCGATGCGTTCATCCGTAGCAATAAACATGGATATATTCTAATTAAATAAGCATTAATTTATTATTACATACAGACCGCTCATTGCAATACGATTCTATACCGTTCACAATAATATTCTTTTATATTTTTGTGCACTATCTTGTATCTCGAATGATTGCGAACTAGGGCATCGATCCGTCCGTTCCGAGAGTATTTTTACAGCCCGACCATTAAGATTACACAAAAACGACTCTTTGATATATTTCTCAGCTAATCAAAGCTCAATCTTCCTCACGATTGTAGATACTAAAAATGAGGCGGGGTGGGGTATGCCTAAATATTGCCTACTTACAAAGAAAATATCTACGTTCTGTGAACGTCACTAAACAACTTTTAGTGTTCCTAACGTATAGCTTAAAAATTTAATTGTTGGGTAATAATTCCGGCGACGATGAAATTTGATTAATTGGATTTGAAGTTGTAATTTTAATTAATTAAATATTTTTATACCCAAAAGGGTAGAATGTAGTAAAAGCGTTTTGTAATTTTGTGCTGATCGTCTAAATTACCCTTTATGCAGAAATAATGTCATTTGTGTTTGAATTTATTGTGTAGGTAAGTGTAAAGATTTAATTATTTACATTTTAATTAAAACGTAAATACCATTAATATTAATTAATAATAAAACATAGTAATAACAATTTAAGATACCTATTAAACAAAACAATTCCAACAAAAACAAATTTAATGCATATGACACATACATATGTATTTCATTCGCAACAACTCATACAGAAAAAATCTGGTATTCATCCGCAAACAGATGACAATTAGGCTTTTTTTCCAGACGAGCATTGACCTCAGTGAGAGTTGTAGCGAGGTTTTATTTGCGCAGAATCATCAATAGTGTCGCTGTATGAACGCTTCTTCATTAGTTCTGACTTTATGTACAAAATAATGACTTCGTTTTCTTTTTTCGACTTAAGGTAGAACGCAGTTAAATGTTCTATCAGCGTTGTCTCCTCGAGGCGAGCAGAGGCACGCCTCTTTACCACAATTAGTAGGTACCATGTTCCCATGTTTCACCAGTTACCTTATTCTTTCCACCATGGAATAGGTGATGGACTACTAACTCACTGGAAACAAATAATGGATTAAATGCCAGCTACAAGTCTAACGTACACTTTTTATAATAAGTATTGCATAGGTAATTACACGAATAGTCTAAAGCGGCCCAACTTAGCTAGGTTTTTGAAAGACAGGGCCCTGCGTGTAGCCGCGAAATATTCATGTTGCTGCCACAATAATTAAAGACCTTGGAAATAAAAACATTTGGGTATCCCCCAGGCTCTATATTATGTTGTAATTGATTATTATTGGTGATTGGTGTTTATGTTATATAAATGCAAAAGTACAGCGCTAAGTATCTACAACATGAGAAAACACTATCTTTTGACATCTATTTTTATAATTACCCTAGTACCTACCATATTTTGTGCAACCATTACTAAGATCATTCTATACCTATAGGTATGGGTATGTATCATTCTATACACATACATATTATATCATTGTGATCACGATGGTTCCAGCCGTATGTGAGTTATAGAAGGACATAGACAGACTGATATGTAGATAAAAAATTTAAACAATAGGTAAATAAAGAATTCGAACGATTACCCTTAACGAAAAACGATTACTCTTCATCATTAACTGTGACAAAAAATTAAGATGTATGAAGAGCAAGCTCACAGCATGTTCCCGCCCTGCTCTCGCTCTAGGACGAGTAGACCGGTTATTATTATTTGTACGACTGATGCGTGTCCTAACATTGCTCGCATGCAACAAAGCCGCGGCCCTCGTGTTTCACTTTCTCCTTATACCTATGTTATTTTTTGATGCCTATGTACGTAGCAGCGTATTCAATTTTGATAATATAATTAGTTCCATTAATTCCATGTTGTCGACCTTTACCACAGCGTAAATAAGAACGAAGGCCGTTAGCGCGTCGCCAGCGGCCGGTGGGCGGCGGCCGCGCGGCGACGCGCGATTAAAGAGCACAATAAATTACCGCACTTACACAAACACGTTCCGCGGCGAGCGCGCCGCTGCGGAAGCTCGACAACGTGTATTTTAATTTTCAAAGAGATTCCGTCGACGCAGATATTTTAATTGTGATGATTTAAGATCTTTATTCAAGTGACAAAACGAAGCGAGAATGCTTTGAGCCGCGGGGCCGGCTTGATCCGAGCGCGGCGAGGCATTCCCGGCTCCAGAGAAGTTGGTGGAAATTATTACGCACGAATAGTTAACGGCATATTTTCGCTCAACAAAACGTGCAGTTCCTTGGAGCCCGTCGAATGTGATGCCGCTCCGTGCGCCCCTTGCCGCTGTGCAGGAAACGTTATTATTTAAACGATGTTCCCGTGTAACCGCCGCATCATACGAGTTAATTTCTCGCTGATCGTGAGCGCTGGTGGCAGCTACCTGAGCTCCCAGCGTACAGCGTAGGACAGATCTCCGACAGCGGAGGGCTGAGCTCGACTTGCTAATAGTATAACCGAAAAATGAATTATTTCTTCCGTCGGATCGGCACTTCGCTAACTCGAACCGATTTAGCACAATGACAATTGTTACGGAATTCGCTTCCGAGAATCGCGCGATTCGTGTAACAATCCGCTTGTGATCTCGTTAGTGATGATATACAAATAAAATTCAGTCAATTCTATCGACGGGCGCGGCTCACTTTGAAGCGCAGTGCTCGCGGAGCGGCAAAAAGCTCGCGTGACAGGCAGCGCGCGGCGCTGCGCTAGGCGTAGGCCGACGGCGGCAAAAACGGCGGCCACTTGAAAGACGCGCAATGGCGGCTCCTTCTAATGACGCCGATTAAAATTAATTTGCGCGGCGAGGGGCTCTGCCAAATTAAATTCCTCACCCCCGCGCCCCTCGCCCCGCCGCCTGATTGATGCCGCGGCGCACGATGGCCGCGGCCGAGGGCCCGCAGGAGGCCGTCAGTACGTACATGCGCGCCGCTATGTAGGTCTAGCGTAATCGTCTACTGTAAAGTAACTCCTACTTCTACCGTATTTCAGTAACGCATTAATACGTGAGCTCGGAAAAATCTGGCGAAGGCGGTGATATCGCTTTAACGTAATTCTAAGAACTAGACACTATTCAACTGTCTTACTAGAAATTTTCAATTCAAGTGGTACGAGTAGGTATCTACATTATTAAAGTTTCTTAGAAGCGTGCGCAGTAACAGTGTTCAAAACGGTGATATCCGCCGAGCGAAGTTAAAGTTCTATTTTGCTCTTTCAATAAATACTAAGAGTGTTACCAGTACACCAGTTGGCGTGGCGCGACAGGGCGGCCTCGTGCACCGCCGGCGAGTAACGATGTCATTCCGCCGGCCGGTACGATGAATGAACAAATAGGTACCTGCACCTAGGATTGCTAGAATAATTTTTAAAATATTCCTGCATGATATGTAACAGGCAACGGTACGCGCAGTAGGCACGTACCTAAGTAGTACCTACCTACACATCTCATTGTGGGAGACATATGTAGATATAGGTACATGTTCAAAGCTATCTTGTTGGACTATCGTGCTATTAATTTTATTCGGTGGACCGAGCCGAATGCGCGCCTTCCGTTCGCAACGTCCTTAGCTGAGTACGTATTTTTGCTTGCACGCCGTACGCAGCAGCGGCGGAACACTGGCCGAGGGCGCGCCACTCGGCGAGGCGGCAGCTCGGCCGGCGGCGCGCTCGCTCCACGCCTACCTACTACACTTGTATGTTGACATGTTATATCGCCCGTATATCGGCGACACAACGAGCTTCGGATACTTCACGGACCCCTGAACCCTCGCTATTTGGGGACAATTTCCTAGCAAAAGGTTTCAGGGCTGGAGTGTTTGTGTAGTGTGGTACTCGGCGCGGCACGCGAGGGGCGTCGCCGGCGAGTGCGGTGGCACTGCGGGGCAGGGGGCGAGGGTGTGCGAGGGGGTGCGAGGGCCGGTTATTGACAAATACCGCGCGACATTAGCGTGCGACATCCATCACACTCCCCACATGCAGGGGCCGGGCTGGGAGCCGCTCTCATTTGACATTATTTGAATTTTTGTGATAAAAGTATATCGACATTGATTCTACGAATCCGTAACCGATGTAAGCACAGCCGCCGGTACCTCTATTTTGTAGAAAAGGTCTAACGTTCAGTTCGTTTAAGAGCTTCAAGGGCTAAAGAGGCAGTGGACACAGCCTGGTGTCTGGTGGCGTGTTTATTGGGGTCTAAATGAATTAGAGTGAAGAGCAGCAGCCGACGTTGAAACAACGAGGGGCGCATAGTGCCGTTTTACCTCTATACGAGTAGGTACACTATGGTTAATTAACACAGGTAGCTGTTTTTTCCACATAACAGCACACTCCCACGTTTCATCAGTTACATTATAAGTCCCACCACTATTATTAGGAATTTCGATTTTCAAAACCCAATAATAGATACTTTATCCTGGGGTTGAACCCAGATGCTCTTAGCAAAAGCGAGTTTTTGCGTTTGCAACCACTCGACCTTGGCGGTAGGTACTCCGACATTTTTGAACAAAAGTTTTCATGTAGATTTTTAAGTTTACCTTTATATACCTACATAGTAACTACATATTTAATTTAAAAGATCATTATTTATGAGTAGGTATGTACCTACCTACTTATTAGTAGGTATGTACCTACTTACTACAGTTTGTAAATATTTTTTCTCTTATCTTATACCTACATACATGTACCTATACAAGAAGACAGAGCCTCGCGGACCGGCCCCGCACACTGCGAGCCGCTGGGCCTGGAACCAAGAACATGGCAGTTTAGGTTCTCTGCACCATGTAAGCGAATACTGAGAAATGATTTTTGGAATGTCATCTTCTTGAGGCTTAAAAAGGGGCTTAAAAGTCGACACGAACTTTCTTAGGTTTGCGAGTCGTGACATTTTACATTCACGCTCTTGGTTGACGATAATACAATATCCGTTTATTGGAGGGCGACATGAATGAAAAATGATGAAAATTTGTTGTAAGTCCGTGACACCGAACGGATGTCTGAATTTATAAAAAAATTTTAAACCAGAAGCGGGCAATGTAGATGCAGAAAGAAGAAACAGCGGACAAAGCACAAGCTTTTGTGACTGTTACTGAAGAAGAAGTTGTGCGCAAAATAACGTAGCGGAGGTGCTGCCGGCACTGACCCGAAGAGGTAAGAGGTCTTCGACTGCAGTATACGATTACAGATAATGATGATGGTAAAAATAGTAATAATTGGCAATGGTAATGGCGATAATAGATAATATTAGCGCCTAATAGTGACGGGAACCATCATAACAATTCGAATAAATATACTCTTTGTTAAAGTTAAACAGTAAAAGTTAGTTAAAGTGAATAATCTTTCAACAATTGCTTAAAAGGAATAGTGATCGTCGCACGTGGAGCAGGTAATACCTGGATAGTCCAGCGGCAGAGCGTTTCACGGACGCGCGGCCCAGCGGCTGCCAGACAACAGACAGCAGAAACCGCGGAACTGTCCGCGCCGCGCACACTCGCGCACCACACGCACACAAGCCGGAGCATAGTCGGTTAAAAGACGCGCTCGCTCGCCTCGCTTCCCTTGTGACCAAATTCACCCTCTAAGGACAGACCGACAGATAAAACCTTAAAACAAGTGTTCGAGTTCCCGTGAGCCCTAAGCGTTTATTTATCAATCACAGACGATAACGTTTATTTTTCATGTACCGAGTAGTGAGGCGGCATGCTATACTAATGAGGTGCTTGAGGTCGTCCACGCGCCCACCGCTGGACGGTTACTGGACGAAATATGTATCGACACATTTTGCGGTAACGGTTAATACAAGGTTATTTCTGAGAAGAAGTTATAAGTACGTTATAACCAACTACGATGGTAAAATCGTCTACGTAATCTTCACTAATGAAGCAAAGGCAGACCTTTGGAATGAGCAGTGGCCCGGCGGGTGTTCCCCGCAGCGGTCATCGCGCGCCCTGATCGATGCGGGCAGCGGTCAGGGGCGGAGCCAGCGCGCGGTCCGGCGACGCCCCGCGCCCCGCCCCACCCCGCGCCGCGCCCTTCGCGTGCCCTTCGGCCCCGACACACGTGGTTCACGCCGGCCCATACAAACGCGTGCTTGATGTATAATGGAACACAGGTCGTCCGTGAGCTCAGTTCCTTTCTCATTGACACCGCATAAACAGCGAGTGTAACGCTTAGCGGAAGGACGGCTAAAGGGACACTCGGCAGTGGAACAGTTGGCACTACGAGTACGATACCGTCAGTGGCGAGCGCTGGCCAACAATGGTGTCATTTCCCCTGTGTGCAACTTGTGATAGCGGCTTGTATAACGCTGCATGCGAGGCTATAGTTATGGATAACAACAGAATAACTCATGTCTTTATTTCGAAAGAAGTTCCTTGTGGCTCGTTTTGCTCTACGTGTAGGCAACTCAGAGCCAGCACGAACGTCTAAATGTATCCCTTCCACCGGTACCCCACTGTTGCCGTGGGAATAATAATAAAAATATCTTAACACATATTCATACGCAGATCTCAAATTGAGCGGTAAGAGAAATAGTTTTAAGGTCGCTTGAGCGCTGATAAATTTTGTACATACGTAACCCGCTTTTTAAAAAAGCGCTATTAATTCAAAATTGAGTAAGTACCTCGATACGTGCAACACCCGTTCCCCGTGTTCATTAAAACTGATGTAGTATCTATGTTTCACTAGACGGCCCGGTGAACTTCGTAACTCCTAACATGAAGCGTTATTTCATTCCCGTCTTAGGCGCGGGAGCCGCGTTTGGATTTATTATCGCGCGGGTTATTTTGTATTTTGCGATAACTTCTAAGGTGTTCATTTAAATTGCATGGTGTTAAGAGCAATTTTCATCTATATTAAATGCACAACGTATTTAAGCATTTTAATTGCATACGGAACGCCGTGTATCGTTTAAATTAGCTTCGTAAATAATTCATAACTTTTTTGGAATATATTAAAGACGAAAAAAATTGTTATTGTGGGTTCTCCTCAGGACATAGCATCGCCGACATTTTTGTACACGTTTTTAAGAGAGGTATGTAATTTTATAGGTCATTTATTTACACTTCCAGTTAAATTATTCGAGTTTTAGTAAGGATTCCTATAATTAAAAAAAAACATTTAGGTTATGTCACTAATTGTTAGCGATAGGTTGGTAATGCGGCATTCTACGAGTGTAAGATTTTTAAGATCAGATGAGTATTTCGAAGATTACCTGCTACGTACAAACTCAAAACGTAAAATCTCGCCTGTAATAATCAAAGATGTAGGCAGAGGAGTGTAGTACACTCCCACGTTTCACCAGTTACGTTTACGTCCCGTGGAATAGGTGGTGAGCTTATTGCCGTACACCGGGCACAAATCCAGACCCTCAGTTACCACTAGAAATTCTAAATTACAGAAATCCAATAGTAGGTACCCGACCCGGGTTTTGAATCCAGGATCTTTCGGTCGGCAGTCGCGCTTGCAACTGCTCGATCAAACATTAAATTTTTATGATATTAGTACCTATAGATTGTATTCGCTTTCTCTCAACACAATTAATATTGGTCAGAAGTAGGTAAATCCTGTTCCGATCGACGTCTCGAATAAGGGATAGTTGCAGCTGTGACGGACACTTACATATGCCGCGGGACATAGGTACTCGCCTCATC
Organism: Parelbella macleannani; assembly: GCA_018245755.1. Classification (NCBI taxonomy): domain Eukaryota; kingdom Metazoa; phylum Arthropoda; class Insecta; order Lepidoptera; family Hesperiidae; genus Parelbella; species Parelbella macleannani. The sequence continues at coordinate 1,307 of DWEE01000713.1, read as the reverse complement.
CGGGGATTTGATAGAACTTTCGTGGAATAAAAAAACTTCTAAGTTAATTTAATAAGTCTGTATTAAATATATACCTATGTAGCTCCTTTTATCGCCTAAAACGATTCCCAATATACCTAAACCAGCATTGTGGCCAATTATAAACATTTTAAGATACAGCGCATGGTTTAATGAATAGGTATAGGTACCTACCTTCTACCGCGTAAAATTTTTTTTGTTCTGTCTCAACCGCTGGCCAGGGGACTCACAGAGTGGAGACTTGGGTGAGAGTCCACTACCTCGTTCCACCGTGTGCACACTTCGTAGACCTATAGATAACCAAAGAGTTAGCTATATATTTTTATAACTATGAGTTTCAGCTTTCGTTCTTCCTATTATAGCATTTTGTTAAGGTTCATGAGGTACTGCATACAGCCAGGATACTGCCTTCAAATCTTCTTCTTTTATCTAGATCTTACCAATACCAGCGCCACACTCCATTCAGACAGCCCGTGAGCGCGACATATTTTCGCTCATGATGACCACACATTTCATCCACCTGCACCATGAATACTGTAAATAAATAGTTGCGGATAGTTTTCCTTGCGGCGTCTAAAAGGTTAAAAAGGTCTACAAAAACGTCCGCATTTCATATGTTCCAAAAATATTATGGGTTATTTAGGAAGATATTTTAAACAATAGATACCTACAGTATTATTTCACATGCAATTAAATATTTTAGTTACGTTGTGTAGGTATGCAATATAGATCAAAATAGCCCTATACAGCTTATCATTAAAATGAACATTTAAATAGATATCAGATATTTAAAATGCGAGAGATTTATTAAATTGTTATATTCGTACACGGCTGCCCCGTACCTATCTGATTACTTCGGTTTTTGACTTCTGCTCAGAGGTAGTGTGCTAGGGACCGCTTGTTAGATTATCTTTGGTGTTCAATAGATAATAATGGTGTTGTACTGTATTTTAAGTGTTACAATCAGCCTACATGTAGTGCGGCGCATGCAGCGTAGGTAGATTTGTGACCCAAAAGAAGTTTTCCATCACTCTCCAATTATACGTTCCACGCTTCACTTTTTTCTATGCCCTTCCACTGCATCTACCTCTTCAAGTCAAACACTGACGCAGTGTGTTTGACTTGAAGAGGTAGATGACGACCCTTGTGTGTTTCCAATCATTCTCAGTAGGTACCGAATACAAAATGGCGGTCTGTTTTTTTGGTCACTTTTTCTATATCTAATAATAATCCATATGAGTACTGAAGTAATTGATTCAATGATTTCATTCAATTTAAATATAAATTAA
>DWEE01000712.1:0-15712 GCA_018245755.1 Parelbella macleannani | reverse complement strand
TAAATGACTCTCTTATTTTTCAATTGATTTTCTTCACAGGTGCGCTTTAATATGCGGAAGGAAAGTTATTTTGCGTTTTAGACAAGATCATCGAGAATTTCACATCTGTACACGAAGCCATTTGATGTCAAATTCGACAAAGCCTTTGTTGTGGTAACCAGATGTCTGATAATCTACATGCATATATATGTTAATATATATTTACATACATACTTTTTTACTCCCAACCACAAAACAAATACTAGTTCTCGTATACATATGTCACAGATGGAAATCGAAATCACGGTCCTTGGCCCAGCAGTCAGGTTTTTTAACGACTTTATCATCGGGCTCTCAAGTCATCGAGTTCGTGGCTGTGGTTTTATATATTAGTTATGTGTTCTAAGCTTCAGCTTCCGCGGATAATTTGTAATAGGTTCAATTTCGATTACGGGCGACACTGTAAAATAGTTTAATTTGACCAAAAAACCCTAATATATATAATAAAAAATTAGTATACCTATAAAATAATTAAAAAATGAAGTCTAATTTTTAGTACACCAATACTATAAAATAGGATATGTAAATCGATCTACCCAGGCACGGCTAAATTTTCTAGTCGTCGCCCGACAACAGCGTAGCTGGTGCAGGAAGCCATGCTCTGCGATTCCGAACCAGCATGTCTAGCTTGGGAATAATGGGCAAACACCTCATATGGGAGGCCTACGTCCAGCAGTGGACTTACAGACCGGTGATGTTGATGATGATGATGAAATCGATTAATAAATCGTGATGTCAATGCGTCTGTCTTTTGTTTCTTGTCAGTTTGCATTTAGATTGTTTTAAGTTATAAGTATTGTTTTGCGGAAGTAATCGTACTATTACGAATTATCATCATGGTCATCGTCAGCTTGTCTCAGTTCACCGCTGAGCTGCCTTCCCTCGGGAGGCTTAAGTCCATAAATTTTACGCTGGGCTTGCGGGTTTGGGATTGCCTTATTAACGTTAGCAAAAACCGATTTTATTAATGTTTGCATTGATTTGTTCATTTGATCCGTTGTAGTAAACAATTTTCTAATGCAAACATTTTATATGTGTTTGACGACGGACAGTGGACTGCGTGCGTTTGATGCCGAACTAATTCGTTCGTCAAACACCGACGCAGTGACTAAAGTCAATTCGGATAGTGTATGCACGGTGGACACTGATTAAATTGCGTTAAGGCTCCTATAAAATTTATGCTAGTGTGTTTTCCCTTTGAAAAACGTTTGCATCAAAACTTGTGGTACGGTTTTTCATCTAACAGAGAGCGTGCGAATTGTTGATTCCACAAACAATCGGGCTACTGCAGAAAATAAAAACCCACTGCATACATATGTTATGACTTTTTATTACACCAGTAACTAGTACATTCGTCTTTGTTGAATGGTTATTTTATAAGCATCAGATAAAAATAGCTTTCTATGGTACGCAACGTTGGGAGGAAATTTGTCATTGTGTAAATGATTACTTTTATCTTGTATGAATGAAACAGCTTTACTTCACGTTCGCTCTGAATGTTAGTCACATTTTTTTGTTCCTTACAAAGATTACTGTAATCGTACTCTTCTTGTATGTGTATTTACAATGGAAAATTTTTCCCCAAGCTACTGTACATTTGTTCAAACAAAATCGCTGCGTATACCGTGATTTCATTCCGCTATAATTTTTTGCTAAAATTCTTCTGAACCCCTGGGCTCTACCACTATGTAGTTCTCAAGGGTGTAATCTTGGGTGTGCGTTAAATCGATAGGCAGTTGGAAGCCGTGAATTATGGGAAGTAGGTTTATCGGGATGGGAACCCGAGCGCAGAGGAAAACCCAATGGTTCGCAAAAACTTGTAACCACTTACTAATGTTCTGTGTGATAGGATCCTAAAAGACACTGCCAATGTATTAAAGCTCTATGACGGTTCAATATTTGAACGAATCGGGTTGACTTTTATCGTTTTCGTATATGCACCAAACATTACTGTGTAACGAAGACTAATTAATTAGAAGGATTTATTTTTAAATTACGGCACATAATTATTAAAAAAGGAATAATTAATAATTAAGTTACACTGCATTGTGGCAGCGGGAAACTTCGGACGTAGCCTGCAGGTGTGGAACAGTTGTTAGTTACCGCGTCAAACAGTGCGCCGGTAACTTGAGTCGACAAGTTTTATTCGAAAACTTCCCTGTTTGACGGTTGCAGCGCGGCTCGCCTCGATAACGAGGATTTAAATCGTTTAACTTTCCTACAATCAATGATTCTATTGTTAACAATTTGATTTTAAACGTTGCATCACGACAGCTGACGAACAATACGTATTATTTCTTCCAATTTGTATTCTGCCAGATGTTTGACTATCATACATTAGTAAAAATGGTGATGAAATAAAGGTTTATTATGATAGAATGTAACATACGTATTTTTAAGGGCTGATTCCATCACTTAGAATTATTTGGCTAGTTTTGAATCTTTGTCTATTTGTTTAAGAACTATTGTAAATCAGTAACTCTATCACAAATGTCACTTAAATCGTTACAATATTACGTGGTTTCTTATTGGATACAGGTTGATTAAAACGGTGAATATGCTGTGCTTGATCTTAAAGCAAAAGATTTTGTTTCAATATTACGTAGATGATTATTTTAATATTACATAGCTTGTTTGAGTATTGTAACCTGTAACAAAAAAGTTTTAAGTTCGAACGTGAAAAAATCTCTGAAAAGCGATTGCAGAGGTATTGGTGGCGTGTTCCTACTAAATCTATAAGAGGATCAAGCGATAGAAGGTTTACATTGACGCTTCAGGTATTTCAAGTCAGTATTTTAGGATTTTAATACACCCTAAATGTCCCCGAATTGCTATTCTGAAATCCTTTTACATTTATTTATGGAATTGAGGTTCCGTACTAAGAACACAACTGTGTTTGCTGTTTCGTTTTTCTTACATCTGACTGAAAAACTTCAACACAATCCGTGCCAATAAAATATCATTTTACTTTTCGGATAATATGCTTTCTAGAATTAACATGCTAATAGCTGATCGACGTAACGGTAATCTATTTATTCACTTAAACACCGTTGACGCTGTCATACAAACCATGACGTCAAACTGGAGATGAAAAGTTTTATTTGAAAACTTCCCTGTTCTCACCCCACGTCGAAGCGTTGCGGCTTAGATTATGCGAATTCAAATCGTTTTAACTTCGCCATCACGCGTTATATGTTTTGTGTGTATAATATCAATTTAACGGCGCTATTTCTCGTAACTATCGTAATCACTATACATACACGTCTACGAAAGGAATCTTGTTAGAACGATAAATATTTGAAATTATTTTTCATAACTGTTCGTGTAATATTCAAATAATAATTTAGTACATTTAATGTAATGTGCACGTACGTACCTACACCAATTTGTTTATTACAAAAAGAGGCGGTGCGATAATTACCGTGCAGACGTTATGGCTATAGCGGGCACTGTATCATTTCTCAATGCATTTTGTATGACGGCGAGGCACAATTAAAACCCTCTTGCCTCCCTCCCAGCGTGGACAGAACGTTTTTTTCCCTTTACTCTTTAATTGCTCTGATTGGTGCGACGGAATGAAATAAAGCCGCATTTGCTGAGGATTTGCAGGTTCGTTCGCGATCGCTTTAGCAGTCTCTAATTTTAACTCGATTGTAAGCCGTTATCAGTATTATTGCGTTCCGTTCATTACATTCTTTTTATATGACAATATACAAAACAAAATTAGGCAAATTGCAATAATGGCAATATGGCAAATAACAATTTTACTGAGTAGAATGTAACAAAAAGTGAAATACTCCTTAGTATTTAGCTGTTACGATTATATTTCAATATTTTGGAGTATAAATATGTACATATTTCTAAAAATAGCAATTGGTACTTCGCATGGTATGTCTAGTATAAAAAGGGGGGATTGTTACAATAAATGCAAATATTAGAGTTCGATTATATTTATCATGTTTTAAATTTTTATTCTTTAAAATAAGAGTTAAGTTCAGATAATTTATGTGTTAATAGACGGAATAGAGCGGTTCTCGTGTAGCGCTTAATCGGAATCGACAAATTAAAGCTGGCACAATAGATTTATCGCTGAACGTAAAACGGGCAAAAAGGTGTTATATCCCGCCTTCCCCTGCGGGCGAACAGCCACTGTAACGGTTACCCTCGCAAGGTGGGGAGAAACAAAATCGCCACGCCGCATACTGAAAGGAATCACTAGGGAGATAGTTGTACGAGGTAAGATTACGATAGTCCTTTCGTCGACAATAGCACAGGATCTGCGGACGGGATGCAATGAACCTCCCGCCCATTCAAACCGTTTCTCAGCCTTCGTTTTGCATGATATTAAAATGAAAAATAAAAAACTTAATATAAAGGAAAACGTGGGTAGGAATTATCATAAAGAGTTGGGCTTGCCTCCACCGGCGCGCTATTTTCATTACCTGCGTTTACGATATTATTTTTGCTATCTATTGAACTCGCAAGAGATTTTTCTTTTCGAATACTTACACATATGAGTCTCAATGTTCTTAAGACATAATATTAAACTGATTTCTGTTTTGCTGTTGGTAATTGATTGTTACGGGTACAGGTAACAGACTAATAAATAACGTGAAATATATAGTCATTTCAGCAAGTAGTCTTTTGTGCGGCCACATAGCAAATTTAATAGCCACCAAAATTCATTTAAAACGGATATGCAGCGAACTTTATGGCAAATGTATTGAGCTGTCATATAAAAATTATTTAATGGACTCTTGCTTCAATTGAAGCCGCAGAGACAAAATATGTAGTCGTAAATCACTACATTTCAGAAAACAAAAAGTAACTTGTTAACTTATTGTACATAACATATATAGGTAGGTATTTATCGTTACGTCTACAATACTTACAATGGTAACCAGCTTAGCCGTAACAAAATGTTTATTTTAATAATAGGAAAAATGTAGAGAAAAGCATACTTTATATTTTTAATTAGAAGCACGTGTGGGCGCAGTACTCGTAGGGAATATTGCTTAGGTGAATCCAAATGAAAGCGCGTACGAGCTTTCCTCCGTGTTGTGGAATTAATCAGTGACCAACGTCAGCTCTGCATTTTGTTTTAATTCGGACAAGCTGCTCCTAACAATTTGTATGTGTGCATAACATACATAACTAACAAGAATTACACACAGGATGCGCTACGGAGAATTTTTTTATATGCTTTTTTGATATCATCGTTTTTTCTTGCTTGAACTATGACTTGTGCTAAATATATTTCTCATGATTTTTTATTAATATTACGAAAATATTGGTAGATTGTGAATATGAAGTATTGAAAAATGTCGTATATTTAATGTCATTAAAAAGTTAACCTCCCCAACGGAATTTCTTATTAACAAAATTTTGAAATATAATAAACTAAAATTAGAATGGCGAGGCGGTGAAAGGGTGAAAAAACTACAGAGAACTGATATGCTACCGTACTGTATTTTAAGCTTAGTAAGAGTATACATGCAGTTTCATACTGGTCCAGTATGTCCCAACATTTGGGGGAAGCATACGAACGCGGCAGGGAATATTCAATACAATGACACTTAAACGTCTCAGCAATGGTGAAAGCTCAAAGCGTGCGATGTATCGAGCCCTATCAGATTTACTACAAAACATTTTTTATTTTTTTTTTCTTTTGCGCCCAGACAGTTGAACGGCAGTTCAACGCGGCGGATGTTTATTCTATGTGCGGCCAAGGACTTGACCACAAATAGAACTTACAATCCGTAAGACTTAATAGTCGTGTCGGAAGTATACGTAGCCTGGGCTTCGTAGCGGGCGTGGAGGCGGTCTTTGCGATCGTGACAGATAGACACGGCTGAGCGTGTCTGGACTGCACGAGTGCAGAGGCCGGAATGGTACAAAACATAGGTCCTTAGAACTACTTATGTAATCTACAGCGTACACTCGTTACCGTGATTCAGAATTCCGACAACGCCATCTCTGGAGCAGTAGGAAAAAGCGCCATGCAATCGATAGTTTAATACAGTGTGGTGTTATGTAATTATGTTGATAGTGTTACAAAATTAAATTAAATATGACTAACAACAGGAAGCGCTAAATGAAAATTTTTGAGTTTCAAGTGGTACTGAGCGCGTTGCTAATTAAACGAATCTCGGTCAAAACGGTATAAAGATAAGTCGGTAAATAAAGACAGATGTAATGACTGCCTATAATTTGGGAGTGCTGCTGCCCTTGCCGTAATTTGGAGATAGTAATCATGTCGCAGATACGAGTTGAGTTGGAGCGTGATTTACTGCAGTTGTCTCTTTACTTAACGAGGGAAACTTTTTGCCTCTCCGAGTACACGGAAATAAATTAGCTAAATCGTATCGTCAACTGAACGCCCCCGGCTTTTTCGCTACACATATACATGATATCTTGCTAACATATTATATTAATAACATATTATAGACGATTTATTATGTGGGTAAGTATGCTGCAATGTTGCTAGTTTAAAATATTGCTATTAAACATAAAGTTATTCGCAATTTTACTCATTAATCAATTTGTTTCGTTATAATTTTGTACATTTCATTGAGTCTTATAAAAATATATTTTTTAAGTTCTAAGCGCAAATTAATATGTACCTACTAATAGGAATTTTTTTAGTAAACGCAAATTCTTATCTTATTGTTAGTATAAGGTTTAACAACATAAAGATAATTATTTATTGTTATACAGTTAGTAAAACTAATTTACAAAAATAATTATGCCAAAGAAAGGAGTTTATGAAAGTGGCTGAAATTAGGCTATGATAAGCTGAAATCTAAGAAACACTTCCTGCCTTGACTGACTTGGTCTTGACTGAGACTTGAACTTGACTAAACTTGACTGACACTGCCCGGTAAGAGTTTATACCAGTACCTATACGACCGTGGTTTTGCCTGTTACGTAAAGAGAAATTACGTTACAGCTGCTGAATCGGGTGTACTACACTCCTCTGCCTATCCCTGGTAGGGAATATAGACGTGGTGTTATGTAATTATTATCTCCTAAAAAGTTATAACTTTCACAATAGGTAGGTACGATTCACGCTTCTACAAAACGTGAGTATAGCAGATATCTGATACAATTTCCGATGTCGAACTGAAAACAAGAGCAATGATTTATTCAAACCCGGCTCGACGGATGAGAGTTGGCGGCGCGAAGTCAATACAGTTTATAAGTCCTGTCAGGTGCAAAAATTCCGGCTCAAGTGTTGTACCAGACAGTGTATCCGGCTAAATTTAAACTGTATAACTTTTTACATTTGTTCCGTCCAAGTTCGCTCTGCATTAGGTATTTTATCTACTTGATTACACATCAAAAGTAAGCCTTAGGGTATTTTAGTTTTGCGTAGGTTCATATAGAGAATTATTTTAAAATAAAAACCTTGAATTATATTTAGTAATTTAATAGTGTTTACATTGATGAAATGTGCGCTTTCCAAAATGAAATAAATATGCCTTTGTCTCATCAAGCTTCCACAGGGTGTTTAAGCTTCCGCTCAGCACAAAATTGGTTACTACATAGTAATGATACGCTATATCAGATTTAACACGTCGAAAGCAATGACTTTATCCATGTGTGTTAGTTCTCATGGTTATTTTTGCATTAATAATTATTCTTAAATAGAACACATTTTACCTGAAAAATACTACTGAACGATAATATTACTTTTCTTACATAAAGATATTACCATTAGATAATAGATATGATATAATAAGATATGTTTGTATCAAAGTTTACCTTGTACGTGCATAGGTTTCCTTTCCAATCATCTATTATTTACCAAAGCTTTGATGCTCCTTACACTTAAAGACCCATGTCAGCTAAAGCACTAAGTTCACACCTTTCTCCAGCGAACGTATAACATAATTGCTGATATGTGGGTCTACTACACTCCCGGCTGGGTGGCTGGCAACCCCTTCGGGGTAATACAGGCGTGATGTTATGGTATAAGAACAAATTAATCATGATACATCATACAATAAAAATGTGTTAAATCAGAGAGAGGGCGAAAAATGGTGAGTCTATATAGGTTGTAATTCCTGCCAGGTGTAAAAATTTTGCTGGCGCGAACGACCCACAGCGAGTCTGGCTAAATTCAATCTGGAAAACTTTGCCCGGCTTTGTTCCGCGCAACTCTCGCGCTTTATTTGGATTTGGAGTAGCTACTTAATTATACGTTTTAGCTCAAATATACCCCACATCCTACATCACTGTAAGTCGTCGCTAAACTTTCTGTTCGCTAATAAACTGCAATCGACCTAATATCTAGATTGCATTTTAAATTTTTTTTCATGTCCGTGCTTTTAGCATCTAACGATTTTATTACATTAGCAAAGTCCTCTGTCCAGTAGTGGACTGAAAGCCCAATTAGTTTCATTTAGTTATCATAACACTTAATCGCGTACTTGTCATGCATTTTAGTTATAGCAACACTTCTACGGTCAATCATATTAAAGGAAATATGGATTTGTGAAGTGCCTTCCATATTGTTATAGGCAATTAAGATATATCGGGACGTACGAGGAACTTTGCGTAGGCACCTTTCAATTATTTTAATGTCTACGTACATACATACAGTTAAAAAAAATAACATTAAAACACTAGGATTTCTAGGATATTCAAGCATACGAGTACGTACATTCTGATTTTAAATTAACTAGTACTTAATGCTTAGTCGTGTTTTTTACTTCACACGTAATGGAGAGTTCGCTAATTTAATAATTATAATATGTATTAATTGTTAAAATCTCGACCCTTTAGCGCATAACATTAAAAAATAATTTAATCGGATAATCTTTAAAATAATTGTATAAATAATTACATGTCGTATTGTTTATCTAAGGATCTCTTTCGAAAGAGGTTGTGTAAGCAACATCATTATGTTATGGTCCGGAGTGATTTTATCTGCTTTGTTTTTCTACGGGGCTTTGGAATTATACGGGCCGTTCATTTTATTGTGTTCGTTACCGACCGGCGTTTGAAAATCGTATTCAAATTGTTTAAGTACATAAAATGTACTAATTAGGCAGCTTCAATAATTACGGTGGATATTTTTAAATTAAGAACGAAGCTGTTGATATGCTTTCTGGCACGATGTTAGCGATAAAAGACTTTAAACAAAATAATATGTTAGAATGGGATAATAATTCAAAATTTGGGAAACTAATCAGGCAAATGTTTAAGATATATCGTTTATCACCGCTTTTAATTCCGCGGCTTTCGACTCTCGGCTTGATTAAATTGCTACGGGGGCGCACTGGTGTCGCGTAGATTTTGAAAGCCCGTTCGAATACCTCCGTAATCAGCAATTAAATTTCACAAGGTTTATGTAATTAAATTTACTTGCATTATTTTATTAAGTTCACACTAAGGGAGGGGCCTATATTATATAGCCACTTAGAGCCTGTGTCGGTTGAGCCCGCAAGCTACTCAGTTTATATTTTTTTGTCTCTCCAACTGAATTATCTTTGGTTGAAAATACTCTGTTAAAGTTGCTTATAATTGGAACTCTGTAATGCCATATTAGTCAATGAGGGAAAATCTGTTAGAGTATGTCTTTTGCAATAGATTTTGGGTTTTCAAGATCAGTAGCTTTCATCTATGTTGTCAGCCTTCGTATTTGTATTTATTTGGTAATATATACTGAAACGTAACATCACGCCTGTAATCCCCAAAGGGGTAGGCTGAAGAGTGAAGTTCACCAGCGTTCACCCACGTTCCACCAGCTAAATTTGAGTCCCATGGAATAGGTGGTGAGCCTATTGCCTTATACCGGCACTATTCCAGACTGCGATTCCCTACTAGATTTATATATTAGAAATTTTATATTAGAAAAATCCCATAGTACCCGACCCGGGTACTGAACCCAGGACTTCCCGATTGGCAGTCGCGCTTGCAACCACTCAACCAACGAGGCAGTTTATACCCACGATACGACGATAAACTCACTTATAAATTATAACGTCAAAATCTCTAGTTAAAAGTGAATAATCCCGTAACCCATATTTCTGTTTTAATCTGCATATGTATGTCAAGCATTTTATAATAATGATAGTGTTTCAACATTTTTATCATGATCTACATTCATTCTACGAGGCTGCTGCAAATTCAACATTGGATGGACTTTTTGATTCTAATTTTTTGTCTAAACGTATATGGTTAATGCCTTCAATATTGAAATTGAAAGAAATTAAGGTGCATTAAAAAAAAAATGTTTAGTCATTTGTAATGCGTTCGATGTGTTGTGATAATTGAGTATAAGTATATCAATTTTGCGATTTTGCCAACATTGAAATGTTGCAGCATAGAAGACGGGGAGTAGGGACGACAATGTCTTGTCGTTTTGGAGTCACGTTGTCGCCGAAGCGAAATTACTTCGCGGCGGTCCATAATTACCGTTGCGAATTGTTGTTTAATTTTGGAAAATGGAAACGGAAACACATTTTACAAATAAATCGGCTGCCAGTTACAATTTTGGAGACGTGAATTCCCACAGAGTATACAAACTTCTACATGCGGGCAAAATTTTGCTCACAAAGCAATTCTGTTTCACGGGAAACCTTCAACGTTTTGTGTAGTTACGGTCAATTCAATAGATACAAGGGGAAAAGTAACGCTTAAATAGCTCAATATTTTTTTTTATTTCAAACGAATAGTCGCTACTTCAACGGATATTAAATTTTTCATTCGCGTATTTCTGCTGTCTTTCTATTGTAATCAGTATACATTTTTCTTAATACGAACTTCATTGCTAGACGTGAAAGAAATAAAAACCATTTCAAGTTAAATTCCGTAAAGTCCTCTGCTGCTCTGTCAGTCTACATATCCTTCTTACAAATAATCTATGCTATTGTAAATTGTATTATATAACGTTTTAACAAAATGTTGTAATTTCTTTTTATTTTACTGTTACGTAACAGAGATTGTCAGTGAATATTTCACGAAGAGCTCGAAGAAATTATTTATAAATCGCCTAAGCTTAATACAAAAAAGTACCTAATAAAAATTGTTATGTATTATATAGGGAATTGGCGGAGCGGATGGTGTAAACAATTTTGTGTTTCAAGGTTCATTGTGTCGATCACCGAGTTCTCGATTATTCTAGAACTTTTTAGGAAATCCATTGTATTGAATAGCAGCCACATCACAAATTATATACTCCACCCTAGAGTATATAAACCACTAAGGCACAAGGCGAGACATTCAATTGGGAATTGGAAACGAGTTAATATAAAGTATTAATTTGGAATTCTGCTCTATTTGATATTAAATTAAATCACGTCGCAGTCACTGTAATTTTTTTCGGACATAATAATAAAATTTCCTTTATAAGTTTTGGGACTCCTGAACTGATAAAGAATCAATTATCCGCACTATGGTTTCTAATGTCGCTCATAAAGTGCGTGTGTACACGTGTCACATACACAAACACAAGAACACAAACATACAGTTACATAACAGAGAGATGAATTCATTATCCTGTTACGTGCCCGCTGTTAATCGAAACCGGAACCCTCTGCACAGCAGTTTTCAGTCTTGTTTTAAATAATGTTAGATATACGGCGAGCTAACAGTAAACGATATTTATACATGCAAATGACGATAGCCGGTTAAAGGCTTGTCTTTGACATCAGTGGCAGCGGTCGCGGCCTTTCAGTATCGCGGCCAATGTTTGCCTTCATAAATGTTGCATGATATTGTTTGCATTTGTATCGGACAGACGGTCGTCGGCCCTGATATCCGTTTAATATGATAATCCGCATGCAAACAAGCGGCGGATTGCCCGGCTAAATTATTTATGCACTCCGCCCTGCGGGTGATGGCTTCACTTCGTGGAGACGACTCGAGTTTTATTGAACCCCAGAGTTTTGGGTGGCCAAGCAAGCACCTGAAACAAAGTTTTCACGAGTAAAATCACCGAATAAATCATGTGCAAGAACCCCCTGGCGTCGAGCGAGCGTCGGAACTTACGCTTGTTGGTTGTCGCTCGCACAGGATTAACTATGCATTAATTATTTCTCTACCCAAATTAAACAATACCATAAGGTGCCATTAATATTCCATATTAAATATGATTCAATATTAATATCCCAGCGTTAATGGTGGTCCCTTTATTTATTTTAATTACGTTGTGAGATTATCATTTTACTGTTATAACAGGAATATTGTCCAACGAAAATATGTAGAGTTGCCTAATAATAAATTGGCTCTAATAATTAAATGTGCTGTAAGCAAAGACGATTTTTATAACTTCCTCGTAGTAAAACTAACCTCTGCCTTGTAACGAGAAGACCGCGCGAAGATGCAAAACTCAATTTAGACGGATGGTAATCAATTCCTTGGTAATTGAATCTGGTCACGCGGACACTCATCATCCCGGATCCAGACGTGGGTGGCTGTAATTTGATTGAGCGGGATTGCGTTTACGGGATGGATATCGTTGACGGTGGCAAAGACGCCGCTTGTTCAATAAAAATCCTTGTGTATAAGAATAATTTTTTCATTTCTCATACTTATGACGGACATAAAAAGGACAAAATAGTAGGTATGTATTAAAATTTTGTACCCTAGAACTTTACAATAACATTGGCAATCATCTGTTGTATAGAAAACAAAAATTGATCTTGTTTATGTGGTTTAATCTAGTCATTGATATTTTACCACCTTCCTGTTGACTGATTAATCCGAAATTTGGTAAACACATATAGTTCTCTAAACAACAAAATTGTGTATATTCTGTATCATTATAAATCCAAGATGGCCGCCGCTAGAAATGGCGGGCTACATACTTTTTTACAAGAAACAAATTAAGTATCGACTTGCGAATAAATGAAAAGAACGATCTATGTACATATGTACAGTCTATATTTGTGGGTAAATTAAACCTCGCAACGTTCAAGGAGAAGCCTCGAAGATGGAAACCGCAGCTTAGACAGATAGTAATCGATTCCGCATTAATTGAATCTGGTCAGGCAGACACACATCATGTCGGCTCCTAAACGTAGCTATGGACTGAGACCTTAATGAAATAATGTATGTACATAGCAATATGTTGTACAGTGTTGGTGTGTTCCTACGAACTGGGTACTTTAACAAATACTAAATGAAAAATACGATTTGTAGATAGGCACCTATATGGGTAGATATTGTGGAAGGAATTGAGCTGATTATGAATGTTTCTGACATTTAGCGTGTGAATATTTTTATGTTCAAGATGTTTGTGAAAGCCATTAAACATAATTATGATGTTAAAGATAAGGCTGACGAATGAACAAATTGTTATTATATAACATCACACAGCGGTATTTTGCTCTCTGCCTATCTCGCGTTATTATAAAAGTAGCAAACCTGGATAGAATCCTGTTAGGCTTGGTTAAATGTTTCCATATCTGTTTCTCTAACAGACACTGTTGTGTAAGGGTTGAATAAAAATTTCGTTATTAGCATAAATCTAATTTCAGAAATGTATGAACCTTCATTGGCTTGGCTGTCACGTTTTAAACCATGTCACGTGTTCTACTTTTCTCTGATTATTGGCATTCATGAAGTACTGATATGATTTAAGGTAACGAGAGCAATTACCGTTGAAAATATACATAATTTGTTTTGTACTGATATTGACTTAGATCTGACATATAAAAATTGAATAATGTATAAATGAAACTCGGCTCTCCACCTACCCTATAAAGAACCTGGAGTTATGATATAATATTAGTAATAAACTTAAAGATGTAAAAATTTTAAAAAGCTAATAGCATATTCAATATTTAAAATTAAATTCATACGATTTTTCCTTTTACCTGGATTTCTTTCAAACTACGAAACGCATACAGGTTCCTACTGAATCCAGAATAAAACGGCAGCTATACTTTAAAGGATCCAACTACTAAAATTTGCTTTGAGCTTAAAATATCTGGAGCGAACTAGTAGAGTAATTTGTTTTTAAGAAGGTCTGTGAGATCATTGACTTGGACGTTTCTTCGAGTTCAAAAATGTGTTTTGAGAAGTCGGTGACAACCGCTTAGTAAAGGAATGAATTTCCTCTTTTAGTATATTCTTAAGTTAACAGCTTTAAAGATCGGGTAGAGTCGGGTTCACAATTATTTGAGCTTTATCTTTATTATTCTAGTTTTAAGTTTGGGAGGGTATTTTAGTGTTGGACTGATATTATCATTCTGTTTACGCTTTTGTTGCATTCATTCATATTATTTCAATTACATTGTTGTTATAGAACGTGTACTTAATTGCAAACAACTGACATACCTTATTATAATCGTAGAGACGATCTTATTTCAAAGTTTAGATCTCCTCAAATTACTAAACTTTTAAATTCTATGATTTTCGAATAAGTGAACTGTGCATGGCGGTATATTCTTACGGTCGTAAGGAAAGAAACATGATTGTCTGGTTTATAAAAATAACAGGCAAATCCACTTTCATCTTTATTCCAAGAGTTCCGGCGCCAGCCATTGTTATGGATGGCCGCGTGCGGAAGTGTTCTTTTTTATTTCTCAGACCTTTCATTTACTATTAATTTAAAATATATAGAATAGTACCTACTTATAGCAAAATAAGACAATAAATACCACATATGTTCAAAGTTAATCTTATTTCTACGTATGTACATAAATAACGACAAATAAAATTTTATCTAAATTTAATATCCAAATTCTGAGTATCATGTTCTGTGTTTACGATTTCACATTATGCTGTATATTCATTTGACCACAGAGTCAATTTCGCAATGACTATTCAAGTTACCATCTAGCTAATGATACTAAATTAGAAAATGAATAATAATTTAAATCTGTTACGTACGAAATACATATGATTGGCCAGCTTTATGCTCCATTTGCTTAAACATGAAATAACAGGGCGTGTAAATAAAGCAAACGAAATTGAGGTAGATGTGTCTATACAGCTTTCCGCTTCGCATAATTTTATTTTCCGGGTCAAATAATACGAGAGAATTTTCCCACATTAAAATTTTTGCTGTCGACGCTTTTAAAATTAAATTTTTGCTAAGGTTGCTTTCAGAGGTCTGTTTGGTTAATGTATTGTAAATTATTTTAATTTGAATATATTGTTCGTATTAGTCTCGTATTTGCTAATCTAATTAATGTATTTGAGACGAGATCGTTAGAGACTAACATTTTCTTAGATCAAAAAGCAATAATAGTTAATTACTATAAGCATTAAACTTGATTGTGTAAAATTTTATGGCAGAACTATCTATTGTATTAATTGTTTTGTTTTGTTGTTCAAATCTCGGGTCGAGTGCTATTAAATTTTTCTAATTTAGAATTTTTAGTAGTGACTCGGAGTCTGGAATTGTGCCCGGTGTATGGCAATAGGCTCACCACCTTCCATGGGACTTAAACGTAACTGGTGAAACGCGTAGTGTACTTCGCTCCTCTGCCTACCCATTTGGCGATTACAGGCGAATCAAACGTAACGTAACATCGTTACGTGTTTTGTTTCTTTAAAATTTTTGAATTTTTTAAATTCGCCTACTTATTAGTGTTAAAAACATTTTTCCATATCTTTGGTATATATATAAAATTGATTATAAACAAAAATTTATTTGTAAACTACGATTTTATAAGTGTTAGAAGACAACATAAAACTACGGTATAAATATACATAT
>DWEE01000711.1:0-15735 GCA_018245755.1 Parelbella macleannani | reverse complement strand
GATGTTTTCCTTCACCGTTAGCAAGTGATATTTAAACTTAAAACGCACTTTTATAAAGAGGTGCGCGCCATGGATTTTAACCCAGGACCCCCGGAATGAGAGGCTGAATTCTTAACCACTAGGCTACCACTGCTTTTTTTTAAATCTATATATGTATGTATTTAAGATTGTGTGTAGGAATTTTTTTACGAAGATACGAAATAATATTTTTACACTTACTAGATTACAATAGATTTATACACTAGTTGAATTACGCTGTGCCATAGTGGATTTTTTAAATTAAAAGCCATGGCAAACAAGACGACTCACCTGATGGTAAGTGTTCATCGTCGCCTATACAAGTAAGTAGCTTCATCGTAGCCAGTGGGCGAAGTAGCAGGTTGAAATACTGAATTATGATTCAATTTTGAAATTGATATAAGAAAAATAATTAGGTAGAGCCAAAGAAAGTTACAATGGACAGGTTCTTCCGAAAGACACTTGTAATACTAGTACTGCTAGTAATAATATCTACTAGTAGTACTAGTACTACTACTAGAACCACTTGATGATCATGAAATCGGTATCACATGTGCAGTCAAAACGCCTTTCTTAAGTCGTAGACTGGCGCCGCCATATGTAGTAATGAGTGCGATAAAATCTATATGCATCCTTGCTATCGCATATTCAGTAGACATATTTAAAGGGCTTGTGGTGCAGATAATGGAATGTAAACCAATGCATTGTGCGTAATCGTATTCATTTGTATATCAATTTAATTGAATCGCTGCTGCGTATGTAAATTACAGATTATTGCGGCCTTTCGGCAAGGGTTTGGATTATATTACAATAGTTTGAGCAGAGCTCACAGCGGGACTGATAAATTTAACTGTAGCTCGATGTTTATTACGAAATGAACAGCAAAACTTGTAAACTTTATGAGAGGTGTGACTGTAAATTGACTTCTACATCACCACATTTTTAATGAGACAGGCAGTGAGCACCAAACACGTCAGGTTTGAAGGTTAGAGATATAGGGCATCTCTATCCCTACAGTCATGGTAATACTACATTTAACATTCTCTCTTCACACACGCGTGCAGGTTTCGGAGACTTAGTCAGATTATACATATTATGTATATTATACATGACAGACACAATAACATTTAGTTCTCGCAACATAATGTATTATTTTAAATACCGAGAAGAATCTAAAACCGAGAATACGAAAATTAAATGGTTCTAGTACTTTACTAAATGCTTACATGTAAATAAAAATAATCAATGATATTATACATGGAATTATCTGGAACAATAGCAGATAAAGAATGCATGTATAATATAGACAATAATTCTGCCGATAAAGTGTTATTATTGTATTACTCTCATTGTATATGTATTAGTGCACATAAAGCTGTTCATTTGATTGAGAGGACTTTAGAATAGTTCGGTTTACTAGAATGTTAAGCTCTTTAGATAGTAATCGAATTAATACTTATGGCGCTAGGGCTGTCAAGCTGTCTCTACACACCTATATTTTATGTTACGCTTGTATTGATTAAAAGGATTTTAATTAGAATTACGTACAATATCTTCTTTTATCTTGATCAATAAAATGCAGAAAATATTCAAAATTTTGTAGACTTTTGATAAGTTTAATTCGGATATTTAATTTAAGAAACTCAGTTTGCACATTCAAGTATCAAGACGTTCAAGATATGTATTATTAATGCATTCGAAATAAATAGTATTCTATTGAAACGTAGTTGTGAACTACTTTATACGAGGCATGTATTTTTATACTTTTTGTAAGTAAACAATTTTTCATTTGCACTAATACTATGATGAGGATTAAGATTCCCTCAAAACCTATTGTAGTGGTTTTAAATAAAATAACATTACACTTATCTTTCCCTGAAGGGGTTGACAGAGGAGTACAGTGACTGCCACGATTTAGCAATTATACTATACATCCCTCAATGAAGTATCGGTAAACATATTACCATAATTATGTTTGATTAAACAATACTCTACGTTTTATAATTATATTGTCGTAATTAAAATAATAATTACGCGATGACAACCCTAGCAGCAGCCATCGGTATTCATTTCGATATAATACGAATACTCTTGCTGGTTCTATTGTGCGGACGATTCGAATTGAAGATACGATGGAACTATGCAACAATACCGCTGAAACAATTAATGTTATTAGAATTTCCTGTCTACGACTGCTATAATGACTACAGCTATCGCCCGTGTTGATATTTCCAACGTAGTGTTAATTTAACCAATGAAATATCTAGTTTAATATCATTGATGAATTCGTGAGTGATTCGTGTGAAAATGTGTTTGATATTATCATTCAAAATAAACAGAGATAGTTTTATTCTATATACAATACGATTTTTAATGGATGCAGATGTGGAGAGAGATTTAGACTGAACCACATTAACACAATTAGGTTAGATATTGACCGATGGAGAAGATAGAAGTCTCGGAAACCTGCGAGCGTACGTGAAAAGAGTAATGAAATAGCAGGAACTACAACAAGTCTGTAAGGATAGAAATATTTAGCACTCGGTGCTCTCAACGTACCCCTTAAGGTAGCGGACGTCGTGTTGTAACAATAATAAAGTTCCAAGGACAGAATCATAGCGGTGCTTTTAATACGTAACACGAACTGAAAGCGAACCATCGCAGAATGCTGAGCGCTGAACAAGTCTTGGCGCCATTCCCCGCTATCAGCACTAACGCACCAAGTTACCACATAACCCCGACCAAACTAATTGTTAGTGCGAAACTGGATACAAACTCCGTGGAATGTTTTGTATCGAATGTTAATTGGTTTCTCCAGTTATATGGATTTCCATTGAATTAGCTATCTCTTATTGGCTGTCTCAGATTCACTGTGTTCCAACAGCTTCGACTGGAATGTTCCAATATTGGTTAATTCATTCATACAATGTGTTGTCAGCCATAAAATATTATTCCAACGTTTGTAACTAATTTTTAGTATATGCTCTGTGTTCGATGGGAATAAAATTATCTTTATAATAATGGTAATCAAGGTTTTCCCGGTGGTTATGAAGCAATGACATTTCGAGTAAAAACCTGATAATAAAGTTGCTTATGGTAATTAATGAAAAATTATGATTATCAACCTTTAATTAGTTTATTACAGAGTATACTGTCGGAAGACTTTCTGGAGACAAATGAGCGATCTGGTAGCAAATGTTTAATCAGGTGACGAAATAATTCCCGTCGTTCATGTTTAATAACAAATTCCTGCATAAACACTAACTTGTTGAGCTTCGATGTAACGCTGTAAGTTCATTGGTGAGATGCAAAGTTGTTAAATTTATATTTAAGGCCGTAGAAAGTTAAAGCAGCCTCACAAACTCTGCAGTGTGAGGCGCCGGCAGAGAGAGCGGGCGACGACGAGCGGAGACACTTTAGAATTTTAGAAATTCTCATACAAAAACTTCGTAATTTTACGGAGGCGCGACTCGGACGAGATACAACATAAATCATTGAAGTTACTTTTGTTCCTAACAATGTAAACATAATAGGTACCTAGCTATTTGGGAATTAATCTGTTACTTCATTGTTATCTTTCACGAGTAACAATGTTAACAAGGAATTCTTCACTGTAATTACGTTGACTATATTAAATAAAGTTCGCTGTTGTTTTATTAATAACAAAATGTGTTTATTTGATTATTGTTACAGTGTAGCGATATTTTATAGAAACTAAAAATGTCATACGTTGTTATAGTAAGAAAAGAAGTATGTTTCAAATAATGTTCACAAGAACGAAAAGCGCGAACGAGTCATAAATACAGTAGAATATAGAAAGTGATATTGAGATAAAATTATAGGTGCATAATTTCTAAGGCTCAGGTGGCGCGAGCGAGTACAGAGGGTGGCATTTCACTGCGCAAGGAATTCTCTTAAGCCGAAGGATTTAAAGCCTAGTTCGCCGCTGAAACTTTCACGTTTACTGTTCAGCAAAAACTGCTTGACATTTATAAGTTAAGCCGGGGATTAAGTTTTCGCTAGAGAAATGTTTTATATCTCTAACAAAAAGTTCAGTTTATAAATTTCAAATATCTCGTCGCCTAACTACGACTCTGCGCACTTCCCGAACTCTCGGTGCTTATTATAAAGTTTACGTGGCTCTCGGAATTTTTCCCGCCTCACTATCAAGGTGGTGTTGAGGTCGATGTGCTGTACGATGCGTTGTGTGGAGCGAATCTAAGTTACAACGACTTATGGTCGCTTCCCTCGATGCTTATTAAATAGTTCTCAATTCGCTGTGACACTAACCAAAATATTACTTAATATTTAAATAGGATTTTATATTAAAAATTATGCTATGCCGATTGCAGCAATAATCTTTTAAAGTGGGTAATAATGTACCCATTGAAATAAAAGCGAAGTATTAAAATAATAATCAAGGCAATAATTGTAAGCATCCGCGTACACGGCACCACGGCGGGGGTGTAACTTCCGTTTCGCTCACCCTTACATCAATCTGCGTCCCCTGCAATATGAACTGAATTATTTTTGTCCAACTTTTTACACCCCCACATCGCTTTTATTACCGCAGGGAGAAATTCATTTATCCGGTGTCCAATGGCCAATATAATGCTTGCGTTCTGCGTTTTTTCATTGTTTTTGGCATGTGTTGTTGTCGACATGGAGATTTTTTGCTCTGATCTTTTGTACGTTCATACTGTTTAATGAATGATCGAATGTATGTATGAATGAATAAAAAAACGAATTAAGGAATGAATAAAAGCCTTATTCTCACATTTAATCACATGTTGTGTATATACTGTTTCAAACGTATATATGTAAGTATATATAGATACATTTGAAGCAGTTCGTTTGTTAATTCTATAAAGTTTTTAGCGTTACCGAGGTACCTACTGTCAAGTAATTAGTAGTACTTCTAGTTTATTTAACAAATAATATTTTTGTTTTACTAAATGCGTACTGTCAGGCACTTCGCCTTCATTTGTGTACAATATTAGAAAATTTGTCTATTTTCCAAAATTATTTTTGTATTTCTTTCAATAAGTCGTCTTATTACGGCAGCTGTAATTATAGCGTCGTAACAGAAACGAATACAGTGAATTACACGTCGAAGAATATTCTTCCTATTAGGTTATGTAACATAGGTATATTCATTCGTGCAACTTTAATGTTGTATTTAATTATAGAAAAGGTCGAGAAACAATTGATGAAATGAAATTTTCAAATCGATTATTATTAACATTTTATCAAGAATAGTAATGTACGTTCAAAAAGCACGTCAGGGCTATAAAATTCTTTTTGATCTTTGCTTATCCCATAAAAGACCTGGCGTGACGATGTCTATAATAATTACATATGTTTATTATAATTATCTACTAGTAATAAAGGTTGTAAAATAATTATAAATATATCTCCAAATTAAAACTAATACAGAGACTAAAGATTTAATTTATGTATACTTAGATAGTTACAGCTGTTTTTGTTTGCTCTCATTAAGCATGAATTTCGCCAAGTTCATTGTGAACGCGCGTTAACCAACGCCATTACAATATTAAGTTTAGTATAACTAAGTTCCACAACCCACACATTAAACCCTCGCCCAACTTCGCCGAACGACAGTCGCACTCGTCAGCAGCCGAGCCGCTCCGTTGTATGAATTTCACGTGACATAATTGCTCCATGATTTTATTATACACGAGATATTGTCGTCGCAACACACGTAACTTTAATTATTTAATAGTAGCACTCGCACAAGTACCTATTCGTTTTATAGCTGAATAGTGAGTTTATAAGTACATATGTATATATTAATAAACCTATAGTTTATCAGCCGTTTGATTACCATAATACAGGCTCTCTTCAACCCTATTTTCAGATTAGGTGACTGTATGGAGATGTAATCCTTCTGATTATTGCCAATTGCCTACGTATTTAGCTATAAGAATGACATAAATACTTTTAGTATGTAATAGCCTGCTTTTCTTCTAATACATGAAGAGAAAATTAATCGAATTGTGTAACAAAAAACGGACATATTTGTGAGCTGTATATTATTTATGGGCGCTGCTGGAAAATTGTTATAAACGCCCTTCAATGAAACAACTGTACATTATAACCAGCTTGAGCGGAGTAAGAATTAAGTGTTATTAACGAGCAATTAGTTTTATTAAGTTTCCCAGTGTACGCGGTCCAATTTCATTACAGAAAACGTTACTCAGCTGACCGGTTCTATAACTGCACTCCTTCACAACGTAATATACGCAACATTACGCCCGTATCTCCCCGAAGAGATTGGTAGAGCAGTGTAGTACTAATATAGAATAAACACGACTAGAGAAGAAGCATAAAGATATTTTGTGTTCAGTTCTCACTGCCTACTTTACAACAGACCTGGCTTGATGATATAACAACAACAAAACACAAACAGCTCGCAAGATCCAAAGAGAATTACATTTGTAGGTACATTAGAATAATTAAACACTCTTCCAAATTCAAATCCGGTGCACTAAAGTTTTAAATTAATTCCAATTCCAAGTAAATCTCGTTGGGGAACACAAGCCCAGCTCAGCTCCACGTATTCGCAGTTCAATAAAAGGTAAACATTTCACAAAAGGTTATTTTAAAAGAGCGTATTTCGGAATGAAAGGTTCGGAGGTGCTTTGCCTGTGTAGATCTAAATTCGTGTTTCGTCAACCGTGAGCTTGAAATGAGTCTGGATGCAACTTATTTAGGGAATTGACGTTTTTACTCCTGTTGCCTGTCGAATGAAAGCTTTTTCCTGTTGTAATGTATCAAATGAGAGATCTTTCTTAAGTTGGTATGTTAAAGTATTAATAATATTAAAACTAGCTGGATTTTCAATGCAGTACAATATTATTATTAATTATTATTATGAATCATTGGGATTATTTTGTTCTTCTAAGTGCTGTTATAACTATGTTGCAAAAAGTAAAATTATTTTTAGTACAATGTTTAAATTAACTATATTAACAGAAAAACACATAATTAGCGACTAGTTAAGCTTAACCAAAGTTAATACGTTGAAAAACATTTTTAAACTGTCTGAATAATACTGATAGAGTCATTTAGGTATCTGCAATTATTGCCAAAACAATAAATAGTAATAATATTGGTAGTAATTGGTTGCATATGTACTAGGGTATATTAGCAGTATTAGTAGCCAACGTGTTTCTGACGACCTTCAGATAGGACAAATATATCAATTGTACTAAAATATACTAACTGGACTATGCGACTAATGGCGTTATTCTTGAATTCTAGTTGCGAAATAATACGAATACATATTGTCATTAATGGTCACTGTTCACTGAATTATTACACTTTTTAAATCTTGGGCTGCGACAACGATGTAAAGCCATGTAAAAAACCCAAACGTAACAACACGAATATTTCTTTAATATTTTACCAAAAAACGCAACCTGATGCCGAAAATCGCTTAACCTTTGCGGCTTTAAAAGGTACTTTTCTCTTAAGCCCACAAGCAACTGCGTCCAACTGCAAAAAATGGCTTACGGTTGAAAGTCATTTTGAATCAGACATAATTATTTCGAAATTTCATTCCGTTATTATGCGAATGTATCCTTTAAAATAAATAATACAAAACAAAATCCCGGCTCCATCTGAGTTCGTTGGAGGCTACCGGCCTTTTATATAAAAATAACTATTTGTTACTGGCGAAATAAAAATGTCGGAAAAGACATATTTTCGAGATCCAACGTTGATATTCGCCACTAACCGTTTCGAGTTTAAAACCGAACAACCCTTTTTATTCCAAAACTCGCTGTTTCAACGCAGTCCACTTAGTAAAATAAAGTCTGCAGGAACTTCCACAAAGCTTTTGACTACACTACGGCGTCCGAGCTCTTTTCCACGAATTTTCCAAACAGTTTTCAGGGTTAAGTGGTTTTGTCTATATGCGTTAGTATCAGCCCTTTGCAAGCTTAGTTTTTGCATTGATGAAATGTCTCTCGAAGACTGTTCAATTTTCACGACACCTATGTTTTCGATCCGGAGCATTTTTAAATTGTTTATTCGTTACTAGGTTGACTGGCAGATATACATACTATTAGGCATTAAGTCTGACATTTCTACCATCTATTTAACTTTAAGTGATAAAATAAAAAACAAAACAACAGATCAAAAAACAAAGAGCTTCCGATCGGCAGTCGCGCTTGCAACCATTTTACGCAGTCGTTTAGGCAGTTTTTACAATACATAACTTTTATATCATCATGTCTGGTTTCTTGTGCTAAATACATATGTTTGACCTTATAGACTTGACGTACGTCCACATTTTTGCTTCTCCTAATAAATGCAAGCCGCTGCTCACGCTATAGAACACCGGATGCTGAATATCTCTACCCATAATGTATAATTTATATGCACTATGTATGTAGGCACTATAATTTCAATGTATCTAATATGCGGTAATAGGATTACATCCTATTTTGTGGAGGTCCTATAATACAATTGGTGAATCATGGAAGTCCACTGTACTCCACTGCCGTGACGTTCCCGCGGATAGATACGTTATATTTGTTTCTAATATCCTACTACTAGATCGTTAAACTGTTGCACGTGAAGTCAAATGTTGATTCCCGGTATACGTTTTAGTGATCACTGTACGGAATTCCACAACTTAGGCTACGAAACGTGTACCACGAATGTTCATTTGAGACAAGTGTGACTGTTGACTGTCAAATGGAAAACAGAACTGGCGTTATACCTAAAGTCGGTTATTGCTTTGGGCTTAAGTTAGAATGCCTTCACTTCAGTGCGCCCGCCTCAAGCCGAAATGCTTCTCGTTAGAGGTAGAAATAGGAATACGAATTATGAAAACGTGCCCTAAGCAAAAGGTTTTATCACGTTTAAATATATTTTCATAGAGAAAATTTAAAACCATTCCAAGAGTTCTAAAATGGGGTAGATGGAAAGCACTAATTGTCAAATATTTCTGTCCTCACAACCCTGAGATGATTTAATAATAATAATTGTAAGCTGTTTGTATAATTTAAAATCCTTTGCATCTTTTTAATCCTTTCGATAGCCGTTTTCAATTCCCAACGGTGTCGTATACATCTGTTTTGGGTTTACCTGCCGCCAAAATATGGTAATACCAGATTAACATAAAATCCCTCTCACGAAGAGTTCCGACTGAGCTGGTCCAAAAATTACGATGTCTTTAATTGGAAAATGCTGTATAATCCACAAGTTAGTTAAACTTGCCATATATACATACTGATGGACAGGTGTAGGTATCACATATGAATTGATGCGTTACGGTCTTGTAACACAAATTATATATTACATTTAGAATATATGTATCTATATAATACCTCCATTCGTATCTAATAAAGGACCTGTCGTGATGAAGCAATAATAAATTAACCTGTTAATTAAGTAACTTTTGTTACTATTTTTGAAGGAGACATTATATACTTTTAACTATAGCGTCGGCAGGGACTGGATGTATCTTCTGTCAGTTGTGCCAGATCCAGGAGGAGTAAAAACAAAAAGTCCAGAATCAGATTCCAAGCCAGAACATCATTGAGCAGGGACAATATGCGTTACAATGACGATTTTATTCTCATCACCAATTTGGCACTGCGAATATCGTTTGTCGAGAATGGCTATATTATATACAGATATTATATACATTTCTGTGGTTCGTTCATGGCGTGATTAGCCACAAATAACCTAAAATAACGGTTGTACAAATTAATGAGTTCAATTAGTTGGCCTGTTGAAATAATATTGTAATGGTTCCATGTTTTTATGTTATACAAATAATAAATTGAATTTTGGTTACATTGATGGGCTTATGATGTTAACTAGATGATTACCCCAAGTTTCCTAGGAGAACGTCAGAATGAACCAAGCGCCGAACATTTCATTCCCACACTTGTACATTTATTATTTACGCTGGTTTCGCAGCTTTCTGAGTGCATAGTCACCTGGTACTTCGCGTATTGAGCCAGTCCAAGTTAAATCGTAGTTTGTATGATGTATGGCCTACATGTACATATATGTATGACCTATATACCTACATACATATGTAAGTATTACCCGAAATACGAGATACAAATATTTGTTTCGATCGTTGTTATGTAAATTATTCCAACATGCCTACAGAAAACATAAATAATACAAAAATAAATAGTGTACACTAAACATATTTACATAACTAGTTCGTATGTGGACAAATTGGACTCTTTCTATCGGGAACACGGTTTCATTTCGAATTCTAAGCCGGAGGTAACTTTGGGATTTGTTCTGAGACTTGTTATTCCTGGCTCAAAAACGATTCAGTACTTTATTTGGGTTTTGTTTCCGTAATACATTCGGAACTGGGGGCTCAGAGAAAGTTTGCGATTAAACAATAGATCGACATGTTTTTACGTCTAAAACCTGAGTTAAAGAAACTACGTATACTAATAGATGCATGAATTATTTTAACTTTAAAATAGATTTTATTTTTTGTGTTTTTCGGTTTGCATCTTTTCGCCTACTTCCTTGAGAGACGTGACCTGACGATAAAATAGTCTTAGGTTTTGATAGCTATTGTTAACCTATACTACATATAAATTATGTGCATAAATGGTAAGAGCC
Source organism: Parelbella macleannani (assembly GCA_018245755.1). Classification (NCBI taxonomy): domain Eukaryota; kingdom Metazoa; phylum Arthropoda; class Insecta; order Lepidoptera; family Hesperiidae; genus Parelbella; species Parelbella macleannani. The sequence goes on along the minus strand of DWEE01000711.1, from coordinate 5,085 downwards.
ACTAAAACTACTTGTGTTGGGGAAGTCTGCAAACACACTCTTGACAACCGTATAGATAGGTGCGTTAATTAACCCTTCTCCTTCTGAGAAGAGGTCCGTGTCCGCAGAGGAACGATACGATATGATTTTACATAAGATAAAAAAATGTGTTTTTGCAACAACTCTAACAAAAGTTTGGGACGCCGGCTATATCTTCGTTTTATATCAGATGAGATTGCAGTCAGAAAAAAGAAAAAAAGAAAAGATTTTTTTTTAAAAACGAAACATGGTAGGGTAATTTGTCTATATTACATACATATGTCTTTAGTATATCAATAAATTCATATAGTATCGATTGATGAGGCTGAACGGTGCGACGTCTAATGATTTCGAGTATACGAGAAGGATAATTATGATTCGTGTTAAATTATTAAAAAAGAAGAAGATAGCGGGAGGCTGCTGGATTCGGAAGGCCCGGGACCGGAAGGAGTGGCGTCCATTAGGGGAGGCCGTTGTCCAGCAGTGGACATCTAGAGGCTGACGGTGATTATGATGATGATTACATTAATTCGTAGTCACCATATGAGGTATTCAAACTAATAATGTGTCCACTGGTCTATATTATATACAGATCGTTAGTAGTCTATTGCAAAACTGTCTATTGTATATTGCTCTGTGGGATTCATGAGATTATGTGAAACTGTATATTCGCGCTCGTATTTTATTTTTAAAAACGTGTAAAGCCTTATGTGTTCCCTTAATGAAGGTGCTCCACACGCTGGTAATTTCACCGAAAAATAAAGCGATTAAGCTATCGCTGTATGTAACCTCATTAGTAAATTATAGCGTGAAAATGTACGGCAGATTAGCGTTGTGCTTTAATTATCGGTTTAGTGCGCGTCAGGACACACGTGGAGTGGTGTTAGATTACACAAATTACGGTTTAATTGTTTCGTCTATCACTCCAAAGTAATTATAATATATGATTCACGTACCAATAGCAGGCGGCGAGCCACCTACGCGTTCCAGCTATTTCAGTTTCGGTAACTCTATGACGTGACCTCTCGGTATTTAAGCCTGACGTATCATGTACACGTACAGACAAAAGGTATTTTATTAGTGCCCAAGGCAGTAGGCAGGCGGAAATCAACTAGCTAAATTTGGATAATCGATAAATTAATTTTATTTAGAAAACATTTTTGTTCATCATTATATTTTGGTGCACGGTCTTGGTGGAGATATGTTTATTGTTTCTATATTAGTGGTAAAATTATTTATTTATATCATATTATTGCAAATTTCGTCGGCGAGTCTTGATAACTTACGTAGCGGTTGGATACAATAATATTGCCCTTTTGAACATTAAAATGCTATTAGTTCTCAGAGTTGAGTCATAGTAAGAGGAACCGACGACTCTAGTTATTATTTAATTGGATTTGATATTACTTATTATTAGTTGGCTTTAGTACCTACTTCTTGTATGTACGCGCACAATCTCGTAATTACTGAATATTTTTAGCCATATACATACGAGTATATACGTAGGGAGGAGTGGTTCATATGTACGTATTCATTTGCGTTAATCTATAATTTTCTTGGCGTTACTGTACGTATTAAAATCCCGCAAAGGTTTTTGATTCGAAAAATATTTTGTTAAGCTGCCGACCTTTTTAGGGGAACAAATGGTTTATTTGCTTAATTCTTTGTTGCTTGCATATGTAATAGAACTGCATCTAGTTTCATCTACTGAGAGATACCACGACCCAAGACTTTCTGCCTTAGTCTTTAGGAGATTGATAAATACTTTAGGACATCTCTATAGACAGCCATTCCCGCAGAAGCTTGTATTATAATAGCCACACTACACAACTAGATAAGAGTGGACATTCTGGAGAACTCATGTACATAGTCTTTGCTTTCAGGTATTGGATAGTAATATGTTTTTAAGTCTTCTGTTTAAATATTTAAGCCCAAGTGAATGACATGTCAAGCGCCAGTGAAATGTATGATTGAGCAATCTAGTTCGGACAGTCATATGTTAGAATATTTTTTTCCAATCGACGTAACTTTTGATTTGTTATTATGTAAATGGTTATTGTAACGCGCACTTGGCCAGTGGCCAGTGGCAAACTATACCTTTAACTCTTCTCATTTTTATTTGTGACCAAATGTCACAAAGTGGTATCTACATAAGAATGTCCAAAAGTGGCACAATAAAAGGATTGTTGGTGAAAAAGGTTTATTCAAAATTTTGTGAGCACATGGCCAAAGGTCATTTATTTGAAGAGGTCACGGAGCGTGACCTTTAACATTTGTAGCTCAATCTAAACTTGACAGTACACAAAATACGCTCCCATATAGTGAGGTTCCAGTATAGCACATATTTGCTGTTCAGGTCACTGAATTTGTTTTGTTATCACGGATTTCGAACCTTTCTATTACAACCAAAATACGAGGTATAAAATACTTTCATGTTTGTGACAAGTATAATGAGTAGGAAATCACTAGGAATTATGTACAGCTATTTAGCTATTTCATTTGCAATTGCTTGTTAATACAGAGAGCAAATAGATATTTTCTACGGATCTACAGATTCGGCTACAATATTACTATCGTATCGTCACGCCAGGTCAGTTACGGTGTAAACAAAGAGCACCCACAGCGCAATATCGCAGTCATTACAGACCTGGGGTGATTCTTCTACATTCAGCACTTTCTTCATCCACGCACGGAGGGTTCTAACTCCAGTATCAGCCAGTGTGCGACTTATTTGATCAAAATTGATAAACTCCTGCTTGATAAAAAAAACGCAGTGAGTTTCGGTACGACAGTGGAATTTTAATTAATCTGACAAATAGGTGGTGGTGGTGGTGGCATTAGGAGTAACATTGTATTAACAATTTGTTATAATATTAACACTGCTCTCCCTCGGCATCTGCAACCATCAACATTCGCATTCAATTAGTCATATTTCAAACAAACTTGTTAATATTTCCCAAACTTGTAAAACAAAATATTTGATGACGAAAAAATTTAGGACCCTTTTATAAAGAGCGCGTGACTTGCAGGAAGCAGAATGTCAAAGCGATAGCAAACGTTAAATGCATTTAAAAAAGGTCCCGGCGCCGCTCGCAATGATCCGGTTGCGGGCAGTTAATCAAGTAATCCCTCTGTTAAATACGCATGAAGAGATTAGCCCGTAATTTGTTAAGCGCGGGTGACAAGAGGCGTGTATAGCCGGGCTGTCGACACGTGCGTGTGTATACCGCTTTATAGTCGCTGTTTTGTATTTTTAATGCCAGTACACTTCATAGTTTTATTTTATTACCAGCGTCTATATTGATTATACTGCAGATTCATAATATAATCTGTCATTTTCATAATCATCAATCCTTTATTGTTTTATATAAATATTGGCCCCGATATTGAATACCAACTCTTATGAAAGTCACACGTATCACCAAAAATCTGTTTATTTTTATCACAAAAATAAATAAACTTAATACTTAAATTATATTAGTCTTGAGTTTATGATACCTACATGAAAACATATTTTTCACCATTTGTTAATAGCAACTGATTACGCTATTCCATGTAAACTATATTGCTATAACTACGCTTCTGAAAATAGCCTCTTATCTTACGGCGCGATGATGGACGAATTTGCAAATGCTTATATTTAGCTCCAAACATTCGGTGGCCGAATATTCAAACACTTTAGTTGCTTCTACAGATTCTCGTTCAGCTATCTATATTACAGAGCGATACTATTTTTATAATGTATTTTTACGATGTAAAATGCTAAACGGATGCCAGCCCTGTGAGCCCGTGGCGCTCCCTGTCGCCGCGCAAGACAAGGGTCTCCACGGTAACTAAATCACACCCTGGCCACGCGTGGTTCCGCGTACATTTGCAACTTTATATATTTCACCTTCATCTGTCCTGTTTCCTTTAATTAGGACGAACTTTTACATTTGATAACATTTTGCTCATGACAGTTGTTGGCATGATAATACATATAATGATAATATTAGCTCCTATTTACACTAGTACTACACTTCGTTCAGTGATACGTAACATTACGCTTGTAATGTAACGCATCACACTGAAGTAGGCCCAGGAGTATAGTATACTCCCACGGTTCACCAGTTACGTTTTTACGTACCACTATGGAATAGATGAGTCTATTGCCATACACCGGTCACAAGTCCAGCATCCGAACCGGTAGTAGAATTTTTAACATTGATATTCCAATAGTGCCCGATCCGGCATCGAACCCAATATCTTTCAATTGGTAGTCGCGCTTGCAACTAGTAGACCAATTAGACAATCAGATTTGTTGAGTGAATACATAAACAATAATGCAGAGTTTATATCGTGGATGTCTGGGACGAGTTTCAATTATTTATATCATTTTATATCAAACAAAGCATGGCCTGGCAAAGATGTATTATTAGATGAGTAATTTTATCAATAAACCATTGATTAACACTTTAATATAAAGCTGTCACAATATGCTTACAATCAACAAAATTTTAATCAATAATATTCAATGATAAAAAGTTCAATATGTGTTATATTACGTTACAGATACCCCCAAAAATTCCGACATCACAATAATTCCAACGGTATTATTTTGTAATAACAAGTTTCGTTAATTTGGAAATAATAAGATCGAGTTGTGACCGGGTTTCAGATCACTTGTAAATTATAATTATAGTACGACTAATGAGTCTGGAGCCGTGCGCTCCGCGGCGCGAACATTGGAGATCGATGTGACGCTTCGAGTCGCGACACTAACGAACTGTACGGGGTACACGTGTCTCCGCGCTCCGTTCAAATATAATGAGGCGTTAGACACATCGCTTACATGATCCTGATCACATACATACCTGAGATATGCAAGCGCGAATATTTTATGAGAGTGAGATCTGATTACGTTCTGCTGTTTGTTGTATGATGTATTGTAAGTACAGTATGTTATTACTTACTAATATGATAATTTTGACCGGACTATGTTCCTGAAAATTTGAAGAATTTGAAAGCTTTGTCTCTGTCTACTTTTATGGTAACTAGACGCGTGCGTGTGTACATAATTTCAATATG
>DWEE01000710.1:0-15746 GCA_018245755.1 Parelbella macleannani | reverse complement strand
CAGAAATAAGTATAGCCACCCAATCGTTCACATAAGTTCCCGCTGTCACTAAGATGTGTTTCACTTATGGCGGCAATGTCCACGTTATACCGCGATAGCTCCCTTGCTATAATAGCAGTTTTTCTTTCAGGACACAGGTTTGAGTCAGCATCTAAGAGTGTTCGCACATTCCATGATCCAATTATTAGGTTTGTCGTTATTTGTTTACTTTGCTTCTTTCGACCGCATTAGACTGGTGATCTGATGACCGCGGTTAGCCACCTGATACATAAGAGAGACGGACTATGTTTAGGCCACCTTTTCTAGGCCCCTCCCCGGATTGGGGAAAGCAGAGTGATCCTAAATAGGGCTGCTTTGTCATCAGTCGGAGCAGGACAACTTAGTACGCAAAGGCTTGTTTCCTCTAATATGAATCAGATTTATCTTTTTACTTCAAATGTCTGAAGTACTTATGGTTTCTTTCGAGCTCAGCTCAGATAAAATCGATTATATTATTTACATCAAATCTTTAATTCATTACAGGGATGTTAATTATAACTATAAAGAAAAACGATACAAGTAACTTTGATATTTCGTATAGAGACAAAAAAAATTCAAATAAGCGTTAATATCTTTGCTGCGGACGATAACTCATGTTTTGCAACAAATAATTTTAAACGCAAAAATTAACGTACTATTTGCATTTGTTTACTTAACGAAATTTTCTATTGGTGATACTTTGTTTCGCTATTTTCATGCGAGCAACGAATTACAGTATCTAATAAAAAGATAATTAAAAAAAAACCTAAGCAGTGTCGTTATCAGCCAGTGTTCGTTATATAATAAATATGAGTAAAACTTAATGTACTCCAAAAGCAATAATGTGAACAAAGAATGACAGTTACAGACATATACAAAAGCCAGCTTTATCGTTAAGGCGCTATCTCTCTTAGATAACCTTTGGATAAGATTGGATTTGTCACCAGCGAACACTAGCACACCGACAGCTTGGAACAAAGCAATTTTCCAATCGCTTTATGTACATTATAATGTTTCTTTTTCAAAGACAAGTTTGATGAAGAAATATGTTTGATGTTAAAAGCAGTGGCCGTGATTTCTAATAAATAAATACAAAGTAAATCTCCAAAAAGTTTTTCGACGCCATAAGCCGCTGCTTAACTTCCGACATAAATTCCGCTTTCGCTTACTCATTAAAACGCGTAACGCAATTTGGCGACGAAAGGGATTTGCGGAATTGTCTTTAGGCGTGTTTATTATGATTTATAGTGTACGAGCCGACGAGTTCGTCTCTTGTTGTTTTTGTACAAAAATGGTACAACGAATAAAAGCTGCGAGGTATGTGTCTTTGTAAAAAGTAAACTACAATAGTGAATGGAGATATTTCTTATTTCAGTTGGTTTGAAATTTATAGGCTTTGTCAATTTATACGTGTTCTAAGATCAAGTATCTATTTACATATGTTCTAAGATCAGTAATCACAGCCGTATTGGCAACTTGTGCCCGTTTAACACATGAATAGTGCACAAATAAAAACAAAACTGGCATAAGTAGCTAGTTCTACATTTCTACATTTTTAACATCTCGTTATACCTGTAAGTAGTTGGTATCAGCACTTAATATATCGAGCAAATTAAATAGAACAAACAAGAAAGTTCTTACGTTAACAGTCACATCGTATACGTAACAAAACTAAAGAGGGTCAGTCCGTAATTTCATAGGAACCCACCTGAAAATTCCCATGTTGTAAATACAGACCACTGTAATAACCGTGACGGTTTGCGGGCGACCCGAATGTAGGAGCAAGTTGTAAGCGTTAGCAATTGATATGTATAAAATACTGAAGCACATTTTTCATTTCTTTACTTGCAGTTTTATTTATCTTTTCTTTGCTTATATAATACACAGAATACAAGATGATGTTCTGCGACATAAAATTGGTACAGTTTTCGTATTTATTTTTGAGTCGTTAATGTTAAATTGTATTTTCGTTGGCCCGTGAGAAAATTGTTTCGTTAACTTCCCATTCTACGGTACGACTTTTTGGTAAATTTTGTTCAATTAATAAAAACTACTGTGTTCGTATATTCGTAGATTAATTATTCAGTGTTTCTTTAATATTAGTGTTTTAATAATGGCTTTCTCATTTAAAGCTATAAATATGTATTTTAAGAATTAAATTTTGTAATGCTAAACTTAATATTAGTATGCTTTATTAAAATTCTAAATAAAATATCATTTTTGTTACAATTTAATAGGCTCTTTTGCTTTAAACTTGTTCTCAAAAAAAGCTTCAAAGCGCGATTATCTAGAACGTAGTACATAATCTGACTTTACCCGCCGACGCTTAACCTTCACGCTGTCGTTCTTCCGTCAATTTTCACGGACCAATACTCAAAGGGTAGGGCGTCATTAGGGACATGTTTCGCTTCGCACGCTCTCCAGGGTCAGCTATCTACCAAAGGATATCTTTGACGATAGCTACATACGTCCAAATGTAACGGCAGCTTGAGAGATAATACACATAAGTGAAAGGTATTTGTAATGTACCATCATCTATCCTTTTTATTATAGTTTCATTAGTGAATCGAATTCTAAGTACAAGGTATTTAATTATAACATTTTCTTGAGGCTAGTGTCACGGCATCTCCAAAAGTATTAGACATAATGCCCAACCTCTAGTGTGGTACTCTGTTTTTGTTTGTAAAACAATTTTGCCCAGCATTTACATATACATACCTACATATATTCAGCTCAACTCACAGTTAACTCAAATGACAGTTTACCAATTCATTGAAGTGTGTCGTTGAAGAAAAGAAGTAGCAAAAAATCACAAACAAATATATCTGTTCTTTTATAACCTAGTGATTCTTCAGTTTTTTAAACAAATCCTATGCAAAGTACAAAATAGTCGTTCTCTTTGTTCTATGATATCCTTAGCTCACAGTAGGTACTTCACAGAGAACGCAGTCTGCAAACGTTTATCAAAACTTGGTGCGGAATCGTTTTGAAACTCGTTCATAAGGAAGATATCAAGACACCAAACAAGAAAAATTTGAAAAGCGGAAGAAACTTGTAACTGCGATTCATTGTAATTCTTTTCTTTTTTGCCATTGACGTATTTTTGTATTACAGAGAGTCAACATGATGGATCATGTCATAAATAAATACACCAAATAATGTAAAACTTAGTTTATATGCAGACGACCAATTCTGTTTTTTGAAATACAAGTAATTAGCAAGCCGAGGGCAGGTCGCGATGGCGCTCATTGCGAGAGGCCTATGTCCAGCAGTGGACTAAAATGGGCCGATGATGATGAAGTCATTATAGATAGCACCTGATATAGATGTTCCGTTACTTTCATAGTGCAAAATTTCAGCTTAATTGGTGTCTAAGCTTAAACTTGGCTTGGAGGGTTGGAATTTTTCCAGGTTTTGGAAAGAACATAAGTGGAGTACCAAGCTCTTACTACGTAAGGTTTAAGAATGCTTCACTAAGCTTGACAGTTGCGCTTGTCAAGTTCGACTTTATATTTTCGGGTCGAAGTTAAGAAGTAAATTTGTATAAATAGTGTACCTATGAAAGCATATAAGTTTACATGATGAGAAATATGTAAAATTTAAGCATATGGCAAACTAAGTTACTCTTGGCAGTTCTACTGTCAGTAGTTAGTAACTTTGGCTGAAGCGATGTAACGAGGGCGAGATTAGCGAACAATGTGTGACATCTGTGCCCGACGTGAGTATATTTGAATAGTGACATTGGTTATTCAATATAGTTGTGTCCACTTGCGGGCAACGTGAGCAACAGCGGATAGTTTTCATACGAGAATATCATATTGTAATATAGTTATAACGCAACTGTTTGGAGTACCAATGTTGCAATCATTGCTTTTGACCTTGTTAACAAGTGACTCTTATTCATGATTACTATGTTAAATATATATACAAAAATTATTTTTCTAAACATTTTTAAAATGTTTTGCATTTAATAGGAGTAAGATTAACATTTAAAATGAGTCAATTAACGTGACCGAATGCTAGTACAGAACTGACATTATTGTTTTAATATTAAATTAACCTCACATACATAAAAAGACTTAAACAGCTGTCTATGTTAATTCATTAAATATTCAACACCTAGCCTTCAACTGTTCATTTCCTAGCAAACTATTGCAATTACTAAACCATTCAGGCAAGGTTATTATTTAGAATGTAAATCTCCTGTAGAAAACAGTTTAAAAATGACATAACATTACGCCTGTAATCCCCGACGAGGAGGAAGAGTAGTGTAATACATGCTCACATTTCGCCAGTTGACATCTGTGATCGCACAAATAGGATTGTAGGTATAGGAATGTTAGTGTAAATTAGGTTGGTATTTGGCTGGTATGTATTCATTGGTAATAGAACTACATCAATTGGACTGCAGCATTAATCGAGTTACATACGTAATGTACACATAGGTACGAGTATATTATTACAGCGAGTAATAGGACTCATTAGTCACTGAGAACAATGTTGATTTATCGCATGTTCCAATCTCAAAGTCAATTCAGATATAACGTGATTTTGTCTGTGGGTAAAAGCCAATTTCAAAAACTACGAATAACACGTGCCTATTATACCTATATTGTAAGCTCCATTTATATTTTTACATTACGTAGGTATAAGAAAACAAAAAATATAAAATCACCGAGTGGAAGATTCAGCCTTGATTGTTTGAAAAACTTCTTACAAGCGTGTTTATATAAGAACTAGTTTGTCAACAATTGACAACACAAGCTAATTTAGAAACTCTAAGACACGAACTATTTTAAATATCTCGGGGAACATTACACAAATCAAATAGAAAACATTAATCCAGTACAGTAAAGTATTGAATGAAATGGGATTGCTTTGAGAGAACCTTTTATTCTTAGAAAATAGAAAAAAAAAACAGATCAAAGGAAACAACTTATTTTCATATCATGCGCCTATAAGAGGATTTTGTTCCTTTGTGAAGTCAAACTTCGGGATGTTATTATTGTACATAGTTCACAATAAAAGTAGTGATATTAGCTCAAAACAATATTGTTCTGTTTTTTACTACATTTATACCTTTATTTATGATGTAACATCAAAAAAGTTGGTGGCTCGAGAACAGTTGTTAGTAGATAACTGTCGACATATGTATATAAGTACTAATGTATCTGGGACACGGTAGACGCTAAACAAATACCAAATGGCTATATATCTTAACACCGGTCACAGGCGTTTTTATATGTTAAAACAGCGAAAAAAAATCTAATACCATAACGTATGACTGATAAAATGGGCAGTTATCGTAAGTTAATATTATGAAGCTGAACCTGTAGATTAATTAATACTGAGTGTTAGCTTGTCTGCGTCTGATAAATAGTAAAAATTATCAAAAAGTAACTGTTAAAACATATCATATGTAATATTAAAACATACAGCTTACATTTATATATAAAAGTTTTAAGCGTATTACTTAAATACAGAACACTTTACTGAATTACTTACTTTACTGAATGGCTTTTACGTGTATTCAAGCAATGATATTTCATTTTATAGTTCTTTCGTAATATACGTGTACTGCATTATTTGCTCCACTTAATTATATTAAAAAGAAGGAGAATCAGCTAGGCTCAGAGTATCTACTTTAGAACATTCTGTCACGCAGGTAAATATTACCGATATGTAATTTGTCAACGTGGAAGACTCTGCCCTTATCTCTTATCATTTTGATAAACTTCCAACTGGTAAATAGATAAAGAATGACGATAAAATCTAGTGAAAGGCACGCAATGACATTATTTTAAAATGTGATTATTAGGTAGGTATTCATTCACTAAAACTCTTAGGTATTCATTTAAGGTTTAGTTTGAAGATTCCCTGCTAGGAATGGCGAATTACTTGCGATGGATGTTGATAAGCTGAAACATGTGTCTCTTGTCTTCCCACTTGAAAGCCACGCACATGAAAGTACAAATATTTATCCATTCGATTTTATAAGGGACCATCAAAATGTATTTCACATACCTGTGTGACTATTTTTTATTTACATCAAGAATATTTATACGAAACAAGCTGTAAGCTGCAAACCGCACAGCCAAAGTTAGATTACGTACCTCAACACGTGCGTGGGTCAATTAATGTGATACACACTGATCAGCACATAAAACAGAGCACTATTTCAAAATCTAAAAAAGAACACATTTCTATCTGTCGCTTTGTTTCGACGTGAAAGAAGGACAAACGAATAAGCACACAAATTTATAATATTAGTAAATAGTAGTTACTTAAGAATATCTGCAGCCGTAAATTTGTCATAAAAAGGTACCTGTAGTATCCACGCATAACTTAGTTTCAAGCTGGTTCTTGAAATTTAGTGGAGACTGAAGGATATGTTTATTGGAATAGGCAAATTGCCCAAACTAGGAAGGTGAATTCAGGGTCTGGATTTGATCAACAAAGGGGATAACATTGATAAATATTGGAATTTGAACATCAAGATCAGATACGGCGCCTTTAAATATTGGAATGATCTACGCTATCATTTAATTAGTCATGGTTTTGACAATGCTTTAGAAAAATAAAGTTTATTAAAACTCGACAATTTTGTTACACGCCTTTTGTAAGCATTCATCTGAAAGAAATGGGTCTTATGACCAGAAGGATGGGAGTAGTAACTTTAGAAAAAACGTAGTCCTTTGTAATGAACCTTAAATTAGATTTGAGATCAAAAGTTAACACTACTAAGGGCGTTTGAGGAATGATATTTGAAAATTAACCACATTTAGGCAGCGCTTGAAGTAACAAAATTATGCAAACAGCTCGAATAAGATGTTTTAAGGGCTTGGGTTTGATTAGACCGTCTCGGAATAGATCTCGGTTTCAGATATGTTAATTGTAACTGGAAGTTGGGAGATAAGATCCGAAGTCTATTAATGAGCTGAGCTGACGCAAGCCTCGACAATGTGATTTTTAAATTAGCCACGGCTGTCAAATGGAAAGATAATTTGAAAGGATTTTCTTCGTTCATTTTGAATGGCAAAAAGCTTTCGTAAATATTTCAGAGTTGTTTTATTTCAAGAGGGAACGGTTTTCGTAGAAAAGCAAATAAGACGGACCATGTCAAAAAACATGCGCAAACATCCCTAATTTAGTTTCACGGCCGACCCTTGAAATATATTTAGCGGAATTCTTGCAAATTAAGAAGAAACGGTAATGGCCTACGGGATATTATGGAACGAAAAGGTAGATTGATTGTGGTCATATACATAAATAAATAGGTAATATCCAATAATACTATTAAAGCATAAATCTGTAAAAATATATTCAAAAATTTACGAAAAACTGATTACACCTTGCAAATTTTAACTCGTAACAAACGTAACATCACACCTGGAATTCCCGAAGAGGTAGGCAGAGGAATGTAGCACATTCCCACGTTTCACTAGCTACGCTTAAGTCTCATGGAATAGGTGGTGAACTTATTGCCATACACCGGACACAAAACCAGATTCCTATTCACAACTAGAAATTCTGAATTAGAAAAATCCAATAGTACTCGACCCGGGATTTGAACTCAGAACCTCTCGATCAGTAGTTGCGCTAAGAACCACTGGACCAAAGAAGAAGTCAATTTCAGGAAGAAGAAGCAAATTCAGGATATCATATATTTTACAAATACTCACGTTTATCACAGGTTGAAGCAAAACACCGCTTTTTTATTTTTAATCGGCCTATAGTAATTGTATGTATACCGATGAACAACAGCCACTGTCCAAACAGTGGGGATTCGAAATAAATTGCTCTAATGAACGTCACAAAAAGTCAGATAGCGTGGAGTGCACGAAATCAGTAGAAGCGTTCGTTAAGGCAACCTTTTTACTTCTGCAACATCTGTCTAAAGGAATATAGCGCACGTGAGAGGATTCTCAACGACCGGTGTCGGACACCCATTCATAGCTAATTTCAATAATTACGACTGACCGACTTATATATTTTGTTGATAAAAATTTGATCAACGAATCATTTCCTTTGGAAATCCACGGCTACGTAAGAACGTAAAGCAAGAGCTTTAGGGAGTTAATTTAAGATAGTTTAAACATGAATTCTATGGCCCGCGTCTAATGCCGTCGGGAGTCCTAAAGATTAAAGTAATCCTAGATCCTATATTTATACGTAGTAATTATGTACATGTCGTGATTTGAAAAGAAGGTCATTCATTATGCACGTTGAGCAACACGATTCTTGGTAATAAGTAACGTATTGTAAGGTATCATTAAGAAGTTTCAATTTAACATCGAATCTATTCATGCAAATTAAGTAATAAACTGTTTGCTCTCACAATATGTACATCCATGCTCGTCAGAGTCGCTTTTGTAAATAATATCTAGAAACAAAACAATTTTAACACGCGTTTTAATAAATGAAATATGTAGTAAAGACATTCCCCTTATTATCCTAGCAAACGCAGCAACGTTTACACCATTGTTTTAATAAATTAACACACGATAATGTATCTTAGTGCTCGGTATTAAAGTTCATATGAAGATGTCTTAATTAGAAAATAATTATATGGCTTCGCTTGTACGAAGCGTGTTACTGCACAATTCAGCAAGTGAGGCGTATAATCTTTTTTTTTTCCGCTTCAAAATAGCTGATTCAATGTATGTTTAAGTTCTCATTTGCCAATTAGCTAGCATATTATTGTTGTGGATATTCTTATATTCTGGATTGTTGAGAATAACCTATGGACCCTAAGGTCAACATCAGTAAAGTACTGCGTGCTTACACAATAATGTACACAATAATTGTTTATTTATAACCTTATGCAGAAACCTTTATGGAATCTGCTAATTTCTCGAGAGTTCTTTAAAAGGGTTAATAGACCGCTCCGTAAGCAAAAGCCGCATAAACTAATAATGTTAAGTTATAATGTAATCAAACTGTTTAAAAGACGTAGATGCTGCAAGCGGGGGGAATTAGGGAGCAAAGCGACCTGGCTTAACGAACTGTGACTGTCCATTAAAATGGAACAAAGAGTGGGGCGGGGTAGTGCGTTCATAGCGTCAAATTCATCTACATACATACATAATATACTGATATTTAAATATATAAAGCCTTTTTGCTACTTCATGTAAAACTGCGAACGTGTATTTTGTAGGTTTATTAGTCTAAATATTTTTGACTTTTATCTGATCCACACCTCTCCATTCCAGTTAATAGGCACCCTGAATATCATATTCAATCATGGGTTCCACTGGCAATTACAAAGTCGCTCCCGATCAAACTCGAAATAAAAATCGCAAATAAAAATTAATCACTAGAGAAATAAATGAAAGCACTCCGTCAGAATGAAGCCTGGAAAACAAAGGGCTTTATTGTGCCGATTCGATGAAGGTAATCGAAGTCACTCGATTAGGTGCACGCTCTCTGGTTCCGCTGGGATGACATGTTGGCGGAAAAAAAATGAATCCTAGTTAAATGGCCAGGTAGTTTTTAAAAATAAATTCACATTCTTACCTACATAGAAAATAATTATAAAAATAGTCATTGGAAATAATGTTATTCTCTATAAAATCAAAAGAAGATATATAATGAAATGGGTTGACATAGTTCTAATTTAGCTTATTTTACTGTTCAGATAACGACAAACCTCGCTTTGAGGATAAAGTTATTTGTTTAGTTAAATTTGATAAGATACGTAACAAAACCTCAACCGAACGGGATTCGAACTCAGGACCTCTCGATGACAAGCCGTGCTTGTGTTGTATTTACATTTCCGTCCTTTAGTGCAGCCAATGAACATTCATTTATCGAAGTATAAAAAAAAAGCAAGTTAGAAATTATGTTCCTAGTACATACCTGCTATGTAACCCTCTTAACTAAACATGAGTAGGCTACGATGTCGTCAGCAATTCACCAACTGTCGTTGTCGTCAACGAGGTGTAAATTTTGACCTATTCAATGTTGTCGTATAGGAAATCAATTCGACTGTAGTGCAGCGCTCGTCAACCTTTTTTTATTGACGTCGTTCAAAGGTTCCCAAATCAACGGGACTACACAAGAGCTTGGATTTTGAGTGTGGGACTTCATATTATTCGTTTTTTGATAGATTTGAGGTTTTCCTAACGGTTTTATCGTGTTACAGGTGTAACGTTTCCTTATTTTAATACGTTGGTAATTTGTACAGAGATATTGAATTAAATAAACTTAAATTTACTGTGCAATGCGATTGTTCATAGATACGGGTGCCGAGAGAGACCAAGGCCCGCCTATCTTAATCTAAAAGGTCTAATTATGACTGATGGGGGAGTTAGAAGCCTCCGAAACCGGACTGTATGTTTGACGAGAGTGACGAATGTGGAAGAAACGCTGCAGGTCTACAAGTAAAGAGATATTTGGCACCCCGTACTAGAGAGTATGGAGTAGGCAGAGGCCTACCCCGTAAATCTGGCGTGAAAAAATGTATGTATGTAAATGTGTAGGTATACTTGAAGTTCATACTCGTATTATGTAAGTCAATAATTCATTAAATTATTCGTGATGTTCATGTAATTAATACGTCATAGATAAATTTACCACGAATGGAGCTATAGAAGTAGAAATAGGGATTTTCTTTGTTAACTTTCTTTAAAAACGTAACACGTTTAATAATAATCGAATAATAAACGAATCTGTATTTATCGATCAATAACAAATCTATTATTATCATAGATGAAGTACTGACTCTGGATAGTATATTAAAATATCCTAATACACCAGCAATTAACATAATGTAAAACGAATACCGTTTTGGACTTGTTACTCTGGAAGTGGAAAAGAAAAATTGTAAAGCGAAAGACTATTTGAAATTGTGTTCCAACAAAGAGATTTGTTAAGAAGCAAGCAGGAATCGGAGAGTTATATACCTACAGGTTATTTCACACGAAGTGTTGTAACGCTGTCTAAACAGTAATTGCTAGTGTTTTTATCTAATCGTTTAATATGACGAGGATGAACTGAAAACTAGTAGACTATAATGTGTGCTCGTAAATGGTTTAACGTTTCGTGTGAATTTATCTATCATCGTATTAAAACATTGTGTTTAGCAAAAGGTACAAATGTAAGTATTGATTTAATTACTTATCAGGGCTTAGCTGAGGTATGATTCGTCGGGATAGTCCGTCTAGTTGTGATTAAATAATCCGAGTTCCTTGTTCATGCGCTTCTGTCGATCGCATAAAGGCGCAGCGGACATCAGCGTGTGACAGTGCAATAAATGAAGCAGGCCTATGTCCAACAGTGGACTATCCAAGACTGGTGATTATGTTGAAGATGAGCAACATTTTTTTTAATGGATTCATTAAACTGGACACTATAAGAAAGATGGTGTTACGTGTAATGTCCTTCTTGAAATGAATGCTAAAATATTGTTAAACGCCCGTGCATTCAGGCCCTTATGTTGAGAATGTAGTTTGAAACAAAAGTCGGCAGTAACGCAGAGAATGCGTTCGTAGCGCGAACTAGTTTTGTATAACTTTTTGCTTTCATTTGGCGAAGTTCGAAGCGCAGTTTGTGAAGCTTGCTGCGGCGCTTGCGGGTGAACCTTTGTTTGCTTTTAAATTCAATTATGTAATGTAAGAACAATTTGTGGTTTGGGTTTTAATAATATTCGCAGTTACTCTTACTATTTTTTTATTAAATTCCAACGAATAATACTGTTATATGTAAATTGGACTCTAGAGCGGACACTCTACAGCTACAAAAGGACTCTTGTTCCGGTTATATTCTTACAGAAGAACGATTCGCTCTACAATTAGAGTAGCGAAATCGACCGGCTCTATCCGCACCGAGCGGCCACTGGCTCTCTAGAGGATACTCCTGCACTGCCTCTAATACCTACTTTTAGCACTGATAAAGTGTGAGAACGAATCCTTGCGATCTACTTTATAAAACTTTACTTTATCTACTTTTTAGCACTGATAAATTATCGGACTTTGTCATAGCTTTATCTTTCTTATACAGACAATATTTCAATGTGTACCATACATAAAGCACACCTGTAAAGTTGGCAGGCAACTCAAAATATAAACCCATAAATACTAAGACCATAAAAGTTTGAGTAAGAGGCTGTGTTAATCCGCCTGTCTCCAAATTGCTTAAGGCTGATAATTTGAACACGTGAGGAGCGGTTTATTACATAAATGTACGAGCAAAATTACATTAAGTAGCAAAATCAGTCTTAAAACGAATAAGCTAATCATAATAAACTTCGCTGTAGCGGCTGGTACGTATTCTGAATAAATTAAACAGTAATCATACTTAAAACGATTTAATTTAGAATACGTTCACTGACTATTGTTATTAGTAACTTACGTATACGTTGTTGGAAACCACAGTCATAAACATTTAGTTCTATCGAATTGAATCGCTATTTCGTCCGCTTTCGCCTGCTCTATGGTAGAGTCATAAGTACCATCGTTAGCAACTACGCGCACTGCCTGAAGCTCTGAATGAGATTACGTTTACGGCAGTTCTGCTCGCTAGGCTTAGCTACCGGATTTACATTGCCACGTCCACGGAGTTTGTTTAAAGTTACGTAATTTCACGCCTTTAATACCCGAAGAGGCAGGCAGAGGAGTGTAATACACTCCCACGTGCACCAGGTACGTTTATGTAAGTCCCATGTTGGTGAGTCTATTGCAATACGCCGGGCACAGATCCAGACTCCGAGTCACTCCTAGAAATTCTAAATAAGAAAAATTCAATACAAGATAATTTTTAGAACGCCATTTTAGAGCTGAAATTTCGAATTTAAATTTTCAGTGATCTTCTGTTTATAAATCAATAAATTTGTAACGAGCTTTTTCAGAGGACTCTTTTGCATCTTTCGTCGGACTAATTAAAAAAGTACTGATCAGATTGGTAACTACATAGTATAATTAGTACAGAACTACACAGCGAGTTGCACCGCTATTAACTGTCTAAGGTGCAAGGAAAACACTTCAAAAGGATCATTTCCACATTCACCGATAGATTCAAGAACAACTTTAGTGATTCTGTGTTGTAGCTAAATAGACAGGATAAAGTAGGGAAGTTCAATTAAGCATGAGGTATTGAATTTCACAAGCTGGCCGCGAAGAGGCCATCGGCAACAGCTATTAAATGTTTTTGTTACTTTTCTGTATGTCTATCTATGTAGTTATGGTAATATTGCTTTACAATCAAATGTTCATTAATTAATTAAGTATAATACTCCGGAGTCGTTGAACTGTAATTAGTGTCGCCGACTGGGGGCGAGTAATGCGATATTCTGATGTAAACAAAGAGATTTTAATTCGAAGGGCGACGCGGCGCTCGGAACACCCTGAGTATAATCAACGTCACAAATATTATAAATGCGATGGCAACTTTATCGCTTTGTTGATTCCTTTATTTTTCATATCACCACTGTCTGTCACAATTTCATATAATTTTACGTAAATATTTATACAGCTGCACATTGTAGACTTCATATTAAACTGTGCTCTAAGGCGTGTGATGTCTGTCAACCGGTACTTGGTCAGCGCGGCAAATTCCAGTCTCAATCCTCTCATTCTGACAGGAGAACCGCGTCCAACGGTACAAAAATAAATCATCATTAGAGAATACATCATTACCTTACATGACAGAAGATTATGTATGGCAGAATTGACAAAATAGGATAATTAGTTGTCGCCGTTATATAACAAGAGTGAGGTTAGTGCTTTTGGGCTAAAAGTGTGTCAATATTACTATCAAAAAAGTTTGGTTTACTCTCCAAGTGGCAAAGCGACTGCAAGTGAATTAAAACACAAGCTAATTATATTTGAGGTTGAATATTTATATATTTCTGAAGCATTCATAGTTATCCTGGAATGTGGTACATTATGTTGGACTGGTTGGCTCACGGCTGGGTTAAGCGCCTTTAAGACCAAGTGAGCACCGCTATGGTTTTGGGTTTGTGCGTCTTGTTTGTTTAGTAAAATATCTACATAGTATAAAACAAAGTCACTTCATGCGTGTCTGTCTCCCTGTACGCTTAGATCTTTTAAAATACGCATTGAATTTCGATGCGGTTTTCAGTCTGATTCATGAGTTCCATTGATTTCCATTACAAAGATACCATGCATTGCATTATAGAATTGTAAAATTTAAAAATATCTACATAATAGTCTGCTATGGCATATACTCGTATCTATATGCCACGAAAAACCGCAGTGGTCGTTTTTATGAGGTTGATATTATTCGTGGGACACAAATTACTATTATTACTTTTACACGATTATAGTTAGTACTGATCCATATAATGTCTTTTTCTTCTTCGTGATTCCTTCCCTCCCCGCATAGGATCGTGGCTCCTTTGCGTCAGCAATCTCTTAACAGTGTCTCGCCAGTTGGTCAATGTAATATCGATCTCTATATAATTAGAGAAGGTTTCACTTTTAAGGGGTTGCTTTAATTAAACAAGGATTGATTTCGTTGCGTAATTAATGTAGATAAAATTAAATAAACTCCTTACAGCTACCCATTAGTATTAAAATTTTAGAAGACGCCTAAAATTACCATAGCTCTGTATTCGCTATTAATAACTCCACAATGATATCACATCAGTAGTTATATTACACCTGTGCAAAGCTCTTATTGCGACGCTAGTACTAAAATAAGCGGCGAAAAATTGTACAGAATTTACCTTTGTGTGCGTGAATCCGAGAATGACAACAAGTCTCTACATAGTTTTGCAGACATGATTTTAATATAGGTTCTTGGGGACTCAGCTTCGTCTTGTGCAAAGAAACCAGTGACGCTACGAGTCCCAAGCCAGATTATTACAAGCACACATTGCTCCATGTATAAAGATTACAAGCATAATATATAGCTTCAAAGAAATTCTAGATCTAACATTAGAGTTTAAGTGTAAATTAAATTAACTACCGTCAATTCGGTGTGATCGAGGACAATTTCTGAAAATAGTAATGATCTCTCAAGTAACCCACGTTGACCGTTGACGCAACATTTGGTAAGGACGTTAGACTACATCCCACTGTGGAATAGGTGATGAGTCTATTGCCATACACCTGGCACAAATCCAGATCCCTAGGCACTACTAGATATTTCCAGATAGAAAAATCCAATAGTACTTGACCAGGGATCGAATCTAAGACCCCTCGATATGTAGTCGCGCTTACAACCAACTCGATCAACGAGGCAGTAAGTGAGAAATTAAATTCGACAAAAATGTTAATATGGCAATAAGCCCACCACCTGTTCCATGGGACGGAAACGTGACTAGTAAAGCGTGGGAGTATACTACACTTCTCTGCCTACGCCTTCGGTTATTACAGGAGGGATGTTACGTTATAAGTATTAATTTAATAAACTAACATTCGTGGTTTGAAGAGAGACGGACCGTTCGGTGAGACGGACCACTTTCTAATGAAACGGTCTCTAAAAGGGTACAAATAGAACAAGTTTCTTAAATTATATTACTATAACATTACTGGCCAGTGTAAACTTGGCTGTGCTCCAAATGGCTCTCTTGTATATCACAGCGAGAATGAATACTTTGAATTTAATTTTATACGGGCTTAGATATTTACTTTAAGTTTAAAAGTAACTTTTACAAAAATAACATGTTAATTGCACTGATAGTGTTTAAAATACAGTATGAATGGTAGGTATTGGCGAATAGACTTAGTTCTGCGGTATATGCGATCAAAAAAATTCGTTCCCTC